>PVLD010018379.1:0-39167 GCA_004027595.1 Dinomys branickii | reverse complement strand
CTACTATCTTCTCTATAATTTGGTATTTCCTTTAATGTTTTTGTGTTAACTAATGTGAAGATAACTATGTAATACAACATCCAGTTCTAATTCCCTACTATATTCTGTATAACTTTGTATTTTCTGTATTGTTTATGGCTTTTCTGGTTCATATGTCTCCATTCTTTTGTCTTTAAAATAAAATTTAAAAAAAAAGAAATAAAAGAAAGATGAGCAACTGTCTAGCAAGTGCCTTCTCTACAAGCTAGGTAGAGACATGTTACATAAAGTGAATAATGGTTGCATTACAACTGACAGTGAAGAGGGTGCCTCATGGTTGGCCTGCAGGACCTTCTTCTCCAGGATGCATTTGCTCCTATGTGCTAGAGCCAGTGTATTTTAGAGGTATCCTTTCAACACAAAGGACTCGCAGGCAGTAAGCTATGGGTTAAGAGGCTTTGACATCCACTAGCCCATAAATCTGAACAGTGCAACTAACAAGGCTGGTTTAGGAGGCTCTGTGTTGCTCAACAGATACAACTGTCTCTGGTAGTCTTGGGAGATACAGAGGTCAGCCTTTAGGAAAAACTGATGTGCATAACAATCTTGGTTTTTTATCTCACTTACAATCCATTCATAGTTTTGTTAGAAGTTAATATTTAAAAAAGGAACTTGACAACAAGCAATAAGATTAGACAGCCAACTGGTCAACCACAGTGAGCATCCTGCAGAGCTGCCATCCTGTTTTCTGAAGCTTCCTACTATGCACCCTTAGTGTCTGCTGGGTAAACTGATTATAATACCCTAGGCCTGGAGGCATGATTGACTCCTAAGTGCCAGTGGTTACAAACACCATTGAATGCAAATGTTTTATGATGTCAAGGTCATTCTCACTATCTTGCCCAAAGCAGACTCAAACTTGTTGGGGAATGTTAATTTCTTCAAGCTACTCTGCCTCCTTGGTGCTGGACCAATTGCAAAGGAGAAGGTATTCTGATCATGTGCTGATCAGAAACACCCACTTTTCTTCTATGCACTATGAATTAATTGAAAAAATTGACTCTAGCACAAATAACTGCCCAAAATAATAGCATTATCATTGGTATCACTGGAATGGTGTGTGTACCTTAGACCTGTGATCACCATGTCTGAGTACCTTCCCTTGAACCTGAAACTCAGTAAAGAGGAGCAGTAGATGAACAGCTAGAAGGGAACTGTCTGGGTCCAGAGGTCGTGACAGAGAGGTAGGCATCCCCTCCTGTCTTCACTACGACAGTCCCAAGCCTAGCCCAGACACACTGATGCCTCATTCAGGGTACTGCCTACACTGAAAGAGTAGGTTTATCCTAAAGACCCCATTAACATAACTTTCTTATCTTTCATCAATCCACTCCTCTTTTAGACATGCGCGCGCATGCGCATGCACGCGCGTGCACACACACACACACACACACACACACACACTAGAAGTCACATGATTTGGATTCTACTCCTCTGGATAATTCATTTCTCTAAATGTGGTTCCCCCAAATATTAATGCTTTATCCCACTTTCCCAAAGCTCTAAAATCTATAATACCCTGATTTTAGTTGAGAAGAATAGGCCAACTGTGGTGTGAACTTTAGAAATCCCTTCTTCACTCTGTGAATGTATAACTTAGGATTTGCAAACATATGCCTATAGGCTGCTCAGCTAGAGTTCTCTGCCATAGTGTGAGAATGAGGATTCTGATGTAGAGTGACTACATGGACAGTGACCTCTGTCATTCTGTCACCAGCCATAAAAAATAGATGCTTGGTATGAGGTCATGGGTTAGCATTAACAGCCACTAACCCTCCTTCTTATTACCTGTAGTAATGTCTCAGATTTCACCATGAGAAATGCCTATCTTTGGATCCTCAGCAGTTATCAATGTTCAAAGACCCCAGTAACATGCAAGTATCACTGGGAGGTTGTTCCACATATAAAACCGTGGAACTGGCTTTTAGAGGATGACCTCATACCCACCCCATAGTGATAGCACATGAACAGATTCTTCTCAATATAATCCACTGATCCTTAAGAGACTCAATGAAAGATACATTTTATAGTGACTTTTTTGGCGATGGAGAAGATGCTGTCATTACATGCTAAAAGTTCCTCTTAATTTCTTGATCGAGTAGTGGATCATCTCAAGCAACACTTGGGCTAGTGTGACCCAGGACAATGTGTGTGCTGCTGGGCCCTGGATCACTGGTTTTGTCTAAAGGATTGAGGATTGTAGGGGAGTTCAGATGCCTAAGGTTGCCATAGTTTCTCCCACAACTTTATTAAAAGCAGAGTTTCTCAGCACAGTTTGCCTGTTATAGCAAGATTCCATTAAACCACACTTACTACAATACTAACAGATGTATTGTACCCACATGTGTAGAAATCATTTTGTCTTTCTAGTGTAAGAATGTGAGTAGAATTTTTTTTTTTTTTTTTTTTTTTGGCGGTACTGGGGATCGAACTCAGGACCCTGCGCTTGCTAGGCAGGCGCTTATTCCACTGAGCTATATCCCCAGCCCTAATACTAACAGATGAACAGAGACAGAAGAGGATAGAAATAAGATGGGGGAAAATAAGAAAAATAGAGATGGGGATGAGGGAGAGAGAAAGATACAGAGAAAATGAATGAGAGAGAAGAAGAGAGAGAGAGAGAGAGAGAGAAACACAAAGCAGACAGAGGCAGAGAGTGCAACGGAAACAGAGGGAATGAGACAGAAAGGCTGTGACACATAGGGTGAGGAACCTAGAGAAGAACCTAGAACTGGGAGAATCAGAAGTCAGAGGTAAAACAGAAAAGAAGAGAAAGAAAGAAGACAAAGAAAGGGAAAAAGAGAAAAAGAAGACTTGGAACAAGCAATGGAAGACAAAAGTAAAAAACAAGGACAGAAAAGGGGAGAAAAAGTTGTAGTGTGCAAAAGAGAGAAAGGAAATGAACAGGTCAAATTTTGCTCCAACAACAAAGCCTCTGGATACCTTCAGGGTTTTTAAGTTCAACACTGTTGGCTGTAGGTACAACACTGTAGGTACTTCCTTGTCTCGGGGAACTGCCCTGTGCACTCAGGGTGTTCAGAAGTTCCTGGTCTCCACCTATTGGATACTGGTAGCACTAGCTCACCACAGCTATGACAATCAAAAATGTCTCCAGACCTTTGACTAGTGGGCAAAGTCACCTTAAACTGAGAATTGCTGAGTTAGAGGGACACAATCCTTTTATGCCTCTCTGGGCTCAGATTGTATATATATTGAGGGAAATGCAGGGCTCACTGTTATGGTTTGGGACTTATTTTGCAAGAGGAGCAATATAATACAGGACACATACTTTACAAGACTATTTATAATAACAAGAGAATGCAGGAAATCTGTCCACACACCAAGACCAAGGAATCCAGCTGAGGGCCTGGATCCCATGGAAATGTCCTGCATGAGTCCTACTGAAGACCTAGACCTCATAACAATGCCTCCCATGTGTCCATCTGAAGGCCTAGGGCCCATAACAATATCTCATGCAGGGCTGTTTCATAGATCTGTGCTGGCAAGCCCCAAAGGTCAGTGGTGGAATTTGGAAGTCTGTGCCAGCAGGATAAAGGATCTGTGCTAGCAGCCTGAGGTATCTACACTGGAGCTAGGAAGTGATGCTCAAAGTAAGAACTGGAGCTTCCCGAAAAGGTACCACAGCCATCCTCAGCAACAGTGATGTTCCAAGTTCTTCCAATGATCAGGATGGCCAAGTTCCAATCAGGAAAGCCAATGCACGAAGCTCCTCCAGGACACTGGCAATGCACCATCTTCCCCTCCAGAGCCAGGAAAGTGATGCTCAAAGTGAGGACCAGAGGTCTTCCAAAGTGAACTAAAGCTATTCTCAGTGCCAACGAGGTCCTGAGCTCCATGCAGGATGAAAACAGCCAAGTTCATCAGGAAAGCCAGCATGACGAGCTCCTCCAAAACAACCAACAGCTCCCTACAGCTTCAACCAACTCCCAACAACCTCCTCCTTCTCCATTTGTGCCTCTTATGCTGCTGGCAACAGTCCCCAGGTGGGCCTCCCACACCCAGCACCACGCTTACTCAGTTCAGCCGGGGGTTATAAGTTGACCACCAGTTAAAAATCCACTACACTCACAGAGGAGGATATTTAAAGCCCATTTTCTGGGAGCACTTATTGTCCCTGAAGGTGATTTAAAGCATTATTTTTACATTGAAACAAATGTAGATATATTGCAGAGTAGAATCTCAAATTTAAGGCTGGAAAGAAATTTCATGTTTGAGACAGGGTGCTTTTGGCTACACTCCCAGAATGCTTGGCAGGTATATATTTACATTTCTCTACCTTGGAGGAAGGTAATAATAGCCTCCAATTATTGAGTGCTTACCACAGACCTGGGAGTTTAAGACTGTTTCCTATTTAATCTCCACACCCTGTCCATTGTTAGTTCCATTGTGCAGATGAGGAGACTGAGGCCTATGAAGGTCATGAAACACACTGCAGGACTCAGAGTTGTTCAGTGATGAAGCTGGCATTAGAACCAAAGTGTTTCTCATGCTGTGTCTTCTCCAAGAGCTTCTGGGAAAAAAGTCTACAGAAAGATGAGTAGTGAGGGACTATCCATGCTAGCATCCTGCTGCAGGTAGGCATGGTGACTTCAGGCTCTGCTAAAACCAGTAAACTTTTCTGTGTGTGGGAACTGAACTCAGGGCGGTTGCATAGACTTGTGTTCCCAGAGGTTCTTTTTATTTTCCTATTTTGTGACATGGTCTCACTATGCTGATAAATTGCCCAGGCTGTGCTTAGACTTGTGATTTTCCCGCCTCAGCCTCTCAGAGTGCTGGGATTCTAGGCCTGAGTCACCATGCCCAGGTGAAATGGATGGACTCTGAACCCTACCGGGTGAACAGGGAAGACAAAGAGCAATTCAGAAGCTGACTGCTGAAAAGAAGGAGATTCTCAGAAGGAGGGTGACTGCTTAGTAAGAAGTAATGAGCCAACTTGATAGCCTCCACTTAAGACCTCGAGTCTGACCTGAGACCCTTCTGAGTCTCCTGCAGGCCCCAGATGGGACATTCCTCAAGAATGTTCTCTGCTTAGCCTGGGACCTACAGATTCTAATGACTGGAGCAGTGCCCACAGTGGCAGTGTGGACCAGCACTTGCCAGACTTCACCGTTACAGGCTAGCTACTCAGACTCTGTCCCCAGGTTCCACTCTTACTCTGACTGGGTCCTACTTCGTTTCTTTAGTGGACTCAGTCTTTTTAAGATCACCAGAGAAATCAATACAACAAACAGGAACACAGCTACTACATTCCAGTTGTTTAGTGTTATGAGCTAGATCTGGAATGCCCCTTCCCCAAGAAGCCTCATATTCAAAAGTGAGGCTTTTGGATGGCAGCAGATCACAGGGGCACTCTGAATGTGCTAAATATGCTGCCCAGAGCCAAGGGCTGGCTGGCAGAGGCAGGCCACGTAGAAGGGTGCATCTCCCTCCCTGGTTCCTGCCTTTGCTCTCTACTTGCTGACCTCCATGGTGTGAGCAGCTTCCTCCAGCAGGCCCTTCCACGACGCCATTTCTGCCTTGGAGCCTGCTGACTGCCCAGATAAATTCTCCTCCCTTAGATAAGTTGTGGGTATGTGGTATTGAGCATGGCACTCCTTCTCTCTCACTTGAATATTCTCACCTCTCTAAGATGAGTATGAGGCAAGAGGACAAGAGGCTCTATCCAGGGTGCCTGGGAGAGTTCCTGGTATTGAGTTGAGTCAACAACAACAACGGCAACCCCCAACCAAGCAATTATCACTCCAGTAGTTGGTGGCTTCTTGGTGCCTGGTGAATTTGCAAGCGTTAATTTTTTTTACCTCCAACAAAATCATTCAGAGGGAAGGATCCTGGTGGGGCTAGAGAAAGGGCTCCATCTTCAATACCAATCAACGAAGGGGCTTGTGGGGAAAAATAATCACTGCTCTTGTCCCTAAACCATCCTGACACTTTAAAATGGCCCAGCTGCTGTGCCCCCATCCTCCACCCATTCAGTCCCTCCCAGCCCAGGACCGGTATGTCCACCTCTTCCCCAGGAGATCTTTCATCATCTTGTGGATCCTCCTCAGCCCATCTGTACAGCCAGTAAACATTCTGCCTTGCTCCAGCTGCTTAGCAATTGCAGAGTCAGACTTGTGTGACACATGATGGATCCCATGAGCCACAGAGATTCAAAGACAGCTTCCCTTTGCCAATAATAATAATTACTCATCCGTTAAATATAATTGATAAGCATTAATTATAGTCATTAATGATAACGATTAAGCAAAATGTGAAGTTCTTGCTTATCATGATGAGGGTGGTTATGGGTTCCACAAACCGAGCACTTGTCGCGCAGATTTGTCTCCATAACCTTCTACATGGATGGTTGTGTAAGGCGCTTATGAGACACAGGGCACCGAAAATGGGAGGAGCGCAAGTGTGGGAGAGGCGGGAGGGGTGGGAGTGAAGAAGAAGACAGTGTTAGAGAGGCGGGAAAAGGACAGGGCTAAGGAGGGCTGCCCTTCCCCTGTACCTCTTCACATTTCTTCCTTCTGTACATGTCCACCCGTGTCCAGATTTCCCCCTTTTATGGAACACTACCACTACAACCTTATTTCAGTGAGATTATCTCCGTAAAGTACCTGTCTCCAAATAAAGTCACCTTCTGAGATACTATGTAAAGAACTTCAGCATATGAATCTACAGGGTGATATATTCAGTCCGTAACACTGGCCACATGAGCGGGTGCCTTGGGTTTGATGGTTTCGCCTGGCAACCCCACCCCCTCTGCATCCAACGTCCTTCTCTAACAGGCAGGCACTACCTGTGTGACCCAAACCTCCCACCACAGTTGAAATTCATCTTTCATTCTCCAAAAATAACTATATTCTCTCCTTTCTTTTCTTAAGTTCTTGACTCCTTGTAGCTGAATATAACCATTTCCCTCCCCCAACCAATGGACACAGTATAAAGGAAGTGAGAAATGGGGGGGGGGCAGTATTCAAATCATTTTTTAATGCAAATCATTCTGTATAGTTCAAAATGTAAGCCAGATGCTATCAAGGACTGGAAAAGGAAGATAGGCTCATGGTTGTGGTTCCAAGCATGAGAGCTTCGGTTTAAAAATAGGTGAACTGAAATAAATGCTGCAAGCTACTCAGATGATGGCACTGAAATAGAGTGGTAATTGACCTAATGCAACTCTTGCTTCGTTTAGCATCGTTATTTGTGAAATTATGTCAGTGTTGCTCTTGCCAAGTCAGCAAACACTTACAGGACATGACTTCTAATTTAGGAATGGGACTATTTGAAGCTAAAGTTAGAAGACAGCAGGCAGAAACTCAGTGGACATACAATAGCCAGATTTCTGAAAGCCCAGCATTGCGGTTGAAATTCACACAGTTGAAGCACCCAGGACCAGGGATTTCCTTTCCTAGGTGCCATTTCCAGGAGGTATCACCTCCCCTGCCTGAGAGGAACAGCTGCCCAGTTCAAAGGAGTGTAGTTTGAAGATTGTCACTGGCCGCCAGCTTCTCAGGGTCTGCCTTGGCTTCAGGATGTCCTGGCTCTTTGAGGCCAGTCACGGCTTGTGACACAGTAACATAAGTGTATGAACTAAGGCTGGGCATTTGGCCCTACCTAGGTCATGCTGTTGTGACTTAGTACTTGCTGCAGTTTCCTGCCTGGTCAACCAAGGTTTTATCAACCTCACTTCACCAACCTCATTGTCAATCTACTCTCTCTCCTTTCCTTTCTAAAGTATTAACCCACCCCCAAGTCCCCCTCAAATCATCTCATACCCCAGGCTCCAAGGAACCCAATCTGAGACAGGTGTCTTGGAACTTTCCAAAGTCCGTACATGCTGCCCTTGGTCCCCTCGGTGCTTTTGAAAGACAGCAGGTGAAACTTTCCCTTCATATCTTCCCAGAGCCAGCTGTGGGACCCATTGCAGAATTTCAAGAGGAAGAAACTTGTAAATCACTTTTCATTGTAATATCAGATTTTTGTTTATTTGACCTCCATGGAATGAGATATATGCATAAAAATTATTGTTTGAAAGTAAAATCATTCTTTTATTCACATTTTTCCTTTGGCACAATTGTCATATTCCAGGCACATTTCTAGGTATTGTGAATGGTGTATTAGCGCATTTTTCATTATTATAATAGATTACTTGGGGCTGGAGTACTTTACAAAGAAAAAAGATTTATATTGGCTCCTGGCTGTGGTACAAGGTCGAAGGGCTGTACCTGGTGACAACCTTCTTGCTGGCAGCCCTAAGGTGGCTCAGGACATCACATGACAAGAGTCAGGGGGTATATTTCTCCCTTTCTCTCTCTTTCCCTCCCTCCATCCCTCTCCCTCTCTCTCTCTTTCCCTCTTTCTCTCTTTTAGTCCCAGCAAGCCTCAATCAGGGGTTTCAACCCTAATGACTGTATCTAATCCTAATCTCCGCCCAAAGCCCCATCTCTAAACACTACAGCAGGATTGTTTCAACTTGCTTAATAACTCACATTGGGGATTAAATTTCAACACAGCAACCTCAGAGGTAAGTCCAGCCATATCCATTATGGTTTAGATGCTGAATGTCCTTCGGAGGCTCGACTTCGAGAGTAGGGCTTTTGGCAGGTGACTGCACTGGGCATGCACTCACCAGCGAGTTCAGTGACTGAATCCGCCCTCAGGAGATGGGGTGGAGCTGGAGGGGAGTCCCTGGGGATGTGATCTGGAAGGTATGTTTTTGTCCCTGGCTCTTTCCTGCACTTGCCACTTCTTGGCTGCCATGATATGAGTAGCTTTCCGCCACCTCGTTCCTTCCATCCTGCCTCTTCTGCCTTGGAGCCAGCAACCATGGATGGAAACCATAAGCCAAAGTAAACCCCTCTTCCTTTATGTGCTGGGTGTCTGGTGTTGCATGCCAGTGAGGGGAAAGGAACTGAGTATATCCGAGCCACAGCCCCTGGTGACTGAGAGACAAGGATGCCCAGAGCATAGGCACCCATGGGAGGAGTTGCCTGTAAAGAAAATTAAAAGGAGGCATGGTAGCCAATAACTGAGATATAGGAATTTCTTTTGATGACATGGTCACAGGGGACCTCTGGAGGAGTTGACAGTAGTGTTGAAACCTGAAAGACAAAGATTTCATCAGATTTCAGTGGATCAAGTGTTCCCTGTTGGGATTAAAAAGACCTACACATTCTTGCTCAGAGTTAATTTATCCAACAGCATCATCCAACAGAGAGTAGAGATGTGACTTGTTTGAATATTTTTGAAGGCCTTGCTGGTAGTCCAAGCACTGTATAGGCCACAGAAACAGATGTACAGGGAGCAGCCTGAGAACTTATGTGGTCAAGGGCAGATAAGAAGTGAGACCCTAAGGCTGGCATTTTGTCTCAAATGGTACACACATGCACCTGGGCAGAGCTGTCAGGCAAATACATCAGGGCTCCCTGCCCGGATGACACCACTTGTGTGTGACCTTTGACGGAAGAGGCTGAAGCATTTGCTATTTTCTCTATTTTTTCCACATGGGGGCCACAAACCTTTACGTGACTTGCCCACTGGAAATCTGCTGGCACTAAGGGTACAGCTTAGAGTCTCAGTCTGTGTGTGTAGTGGGGATGCTCAACAGGTGTCAAGAGCTGTCAGACCACCTCAAGGTCAGGGGGCAATGCATTTGGGTAGTTCGGAATTACTTATCCATCCACACAGCTCATCTTACGCTCGTCTCGTGTCTTGCTCTTTGTACCTGCTCTTCCATTTCTGTGTTGCCCTCTGCCTACATAGCCGCTGCTTGCCCAATGGACTCTTCATTTTCCATATTTTGGATCAAGTAGTCCCTCTTCTGTGGGCTCTTCCACCCACTAAGCACAGACGCGCATGCACACACATACACACACACACACACACACACACACACACACACACAGCTGCCCCCCTCTCCTCTCTGCCTGCGTGGTGGCTGGTACTTCTAGGTGCTTCCTTTTCTCCATCTGTCACATAGGAAAAATGATAGAATCTACCTGCCACTGTTGGCCTGAATGTTCTGTCAATCAATATTTACATATCAGTATCTTAGATCCACATCGGGTCAATTGTAAATACTTAATAACTGTAAGCCAATAAGATTACATACCTCAATCTTCATGGTTGAGATAATTACTAATAATATCTAAGGCTTATTGATTCACTGGTGTGTGTATGCTAAAAAGATAATCTTTTAAAAAACATGACAAAATTGGTATTTTCACATTATTATCAAGAAAATCAGGATACATAATACTTCAAATGTTTCTTTCCAGTGTTTTCTGTCTGACCGTGACCTTTTCAAAGGAAACACCTAAATTTTATTTATCTTGCTGTCTCCAGCAGAACGTCTTTGAATAAACAGATATTTGGTGAGTGAAGGACTAAATAAAGCAGAAAGGACCCTTGTTTAAGAAATAGAGAAACCAAGACCCCCAAATAAGGTGTGACTTTCCTAAGAGTAAAAGTGGAGGTCTATTTGATCCAGAGTCCTACTGATTCTTCACTAAGCCTCTGCACATGAACCACACAGGAAACCTTGTTAAAATGCAGATTTTCATTCAGTGGATCTAGAGCAGGATCCAGGATTCTGCATTTCTAATAATTTCAAGTATTAGCATCACATTACTATAATGAAATACCTGAGGCAATTAACCGATAAAGAGGAAGGGTTTGTTTTGCTTCAGTTTCCTGTCCAAAATTAAATGGCCCCATTGCTTTGGGACTCTGGAAAGAGTGGCACATTATGGCAAGAGCAAAACACATCATGAGACAAGAAGCAAAGACAGGAAGAGATGAGGTTCCTCAATCTGCTTTGGGTGCACGGCCCCAATGACCTAAGGACCTCCCATCAGGCCCCGCCTCCCAAGGGTTCACAGCAATTTCCAATGGTGCCATTTTGAGAACCAGGCATTTAACATGTGGACCTTTGAGGGACACTCACATACACAGGACAGCATCTCCCAACAAAGCAGTGCTTATGTTATTTGGTTCTATGCCTACAAACCATTGGAGCCAATAAAGTTTCTTTCAGTAAAATATGAACTTAGTAGAAGTAATCCGAGGAAAAATGCAGAACTGCAATCCAGCAAGGATGGGCTCAAACAATAGGTGAGATTCCTTCCAGGGGAGTCCAGTGTCAGGAGAAGTCAGCTTCAACTATGTGCTGCCCTGGAATCACCCCATTCAAAGCTTCCCACACCCAGAGTGGGGATCTGATTGACTCAGTTGGAAGCACTTAACTATGTCCAGATGAGAGAAGAGTAGGACATCATAACTGATAAACTCATCAAGACTGTGTATGATGAAGGAGAGGCATTTTCCTGGAGGAAAAACTGAAATTTTTGTATGAAAATAAAAAGCATATTAAGCCACACTGCCCAAAGGCAAAGTCACCAGCTCTGTCTATGAAAGATGAGCATGAGATATTTGATCACTGTCTTTCCAAGAGCTTGGCTGGACCACTGAGCATCGCTCGTCACCACTGTGGAGACTGTATCTAAGGTTGGATATGTATCTAAGGTTGGACAGGCCACAGGGATTTGACTAAGGATGCAAACTGATCCTGGAAGTGATCCTTCATTCTCTGGTAGATTTTTATCCAGAACAGGTGAGCCGAGTGGCCTGCCTGTTCCTCAGGTTTATATTGTAGGTCACAGGGAGCAGGGTGTGCGATTAGCAGGCCTTTAGACAATCTCTTATCATCTTTTTCCGGGCTTTCTCACTTGATTTTTATAAAACTTTATCCAGTCCTCAGCAACTCGATTTTAAAGGTCATTATATTAACTGCAAAGCTGCATCAAGGGATGAGGTCATTTTTCATCCAGAGAAACTGTTTAGTCTGGTCGGCTGCCATTTCTATACCCCACAGATGCTGATCTGAGCTTTAAAAAGACAATTGTGTTTCCACGTAGTATTCTGTGGGGGGAAAGACTCTCTGCCTTTCCAAACCTCAGCTTTGCCTTCTCTTCAAAGGAAGCCTTTGTCTTGGCGCTTGTCTCACCCATATCTGGGCGAGCAGCTGCAGACGCACAAATCCTACTCCAAGTGAAGACAGTCGTGGACTTTATTGTAATCACCTTGCTGAAATATTTGGAATTGTGTAGCAAGAGACTGCTTCTCTGTTGCCATAATTTATGACAAAGGCCGGAATAAATCCCCAGACATGGATTTTCTGTAAAATACTTCCTTGTGAAACTTTGTTGCACTGCAAAATGAAAAGAAGATGTGGGGAGGGGAGAGAGGAAAGGGGCGGCAGGAAGCGGGGCTGGAGATGTATATAAATCTCCAGGGACGCTGCTTCCATTCATCACAGTTACGATAAAGACAGGGATTTTATTTCGATGGAAAAAGAATGAATCATTGTGGTTTTAGAACCTAATGTGAAGCTTGCGTGAAGCTTTTTCCTCTGATCTTTCTGCTTCTTCAAGACCACCTGAATGTGGAGGGAAGAAGGCAGTGAGTGAAAAGTACTTTCCGTGAACCGAAGAAGGAATTGCACTGGGATCGGTGTCAGAGGATGCAGGGGATCTTCTTTCTGTGCCTTTTGCTGGGGACATTCACTGGCCTTGGAAGACTTAGGAATACAATATAGTTGTAGTGAAAGTATGTTTTAGTTACTTAAATTAGGCTATAAGGAGAGAGAGAGAGAGAGAGAGAGAGAGAGAGAGAGAGAGAGAGAGAGAGAGAGAGAGAAGGAGGAGGAGGAGGAGGAGGAGGAGCAGGAGAGGAAGAAGGGAGGAGAGGGGAGAGAGAGGATGCAAAGAAAGAAGAGGAGGCAGAAGAGAAAGAAGAGGCTCAGAACACACCCTGGGGCAGCAAGA
The DNA here is from genome assembly GCA_004027595.1 of Dinomys branickii. Taxonomy (NCBI): domain Eukaryota; kingdom Metazoa; phylum Chordata; class Mammalia; order Rodentia; family Dinomyidae; genus Dinomys; species Dinomys branickii. Next base: position 26,298 of record PVLD010018379.1, on the reverse strand, counting down.
GATGGAAAATCTGACTTGATGGATTCTCCATTTTCACTTCTGCCTCTCACCTATGAGCAACTCCCAGGCAGAGTGCCGGACTTCTGCTTTCGTTCAGCAGGATTTCTTAACCACAAGTCAACCTCTTCCTCAGACACATTGCCCACATGCTCAGTGGTCTGTCCAGCATGGAGGGAGCATCTATCATGGTGGGCAAACTGGGAAACTCTCTCTTCCTTCACGGCATGGGAGTTTTTTTCTTTTTATAAGAGGACCATCAAGGGACACTTTGATGCTCTGTGATTGTTCCTTTAGGTGATGAGTTCAAAATCTAATTGAGGTTAGATGAGACTAGTTAAGGTTGCTTTCTGGGGGTCCCTCCAAAGTGTGCAGCTGGGGATGAGGCTATGAACAGCTAAAAATGTATTCATTCTGTATCCACCAAATGCAGCACAGCTGCTCTGTGCCAGGCTATGTGCTGAGCTCTGGGGATACCCGGTGATGATGCAAATTGAAATTTCTCACTGGTCTCTTTCATACAATCAGAGTTTTAAAGCTATAAAGACCCTCAGAGGATATGATCTATCAAGAATGGTGTTAAACAACATTTTATACACAAGCACTGCTTCAGGAAAAATGAACATGTTTTACCTGCCACATTCTTTTACTTCATTTAAAGTGAAAAATTTCTGGGCTCCTTGGCAGGGAGGGATACTTTCCCCAAACTTAGCTTTTTTGCTTGATTGACTAGAAATACCTCAACTGAAGACTTCACATGGCTTTTCAGGCACTAAAATGCAGTTACTTGGGTACAGCGGAAAGCGGTTGGATTTTGAAGTGTTAAATCTGAAGTCAGATTTTGGACTTTGTTCCCATGTCTAGGCAGGTCATAGGTGGTCCCTAGCCTGTGTGTCACCATGGGAAGGACTGGGAAGTGGGAAAGTACTTGATCCTTTTTAGATCCTCTGCAGCACATCGTACAGTAACTATATTCCAGGTTAAACAGCAATTTTTGTTTGGTTGCAAACAACCAAAAGAAAAAATAAAGTGGCAGTATAAAATCTCACATGCAATTAAAGCTGAGGTGTCAGTGGCAGGTATAGCAGAATTCAGGTGTAAAAACTGTTTCATCAGGGCTCTGCTTTTTACTTCCTTCAAGTCTGGTTTCCTCACTGATAGCTTCACTCTGAGGCAGAATTTGTCTGTAAGGATCCACCACCGTTCACTCTGAGAGCCAGGCTGGCACCCTCACATGTTCAAGTCCAAAACAAGAGTTGCTTTCCTCTAGGCTACATGTGACTCCATTTTTGAACTGGGGCTGATGGATTAGTCTCTTTTCATCAGGTCAGGGATGGGCCAGATTCATGTAAAGTACATAGTGAAGTTTCCTAAATGAAGGTGCATGAGTGATCATGGAAATGCAAAGAAAGGCTCTCTGCTGTCATTTTTTGTCTGTCCGACTGTTTACTCACCTGTCCACCCATCCATCCATGCGTCTGTGATCCATCCACCCATTAACCCGTGTATTCATCTGCTCACATCCTTTTTGTATAAAACAATTAAACATTCAGTGCATGAGATATCTTAAGAGGTCTGATGTTGATTTTTAAAAGAATGAATAAATAAATTTCATTTTATTCTCATTTCATACACAATGATAAGTGAATCACAATAGGTGATGGCAGGCCTGGGATCAACACGTAGTCTCCTTAACTATATTTTGCACCAGAAGATGTCCCCTTATCCTCTGAGGAGCAGAAGCTGCCCAGCAGGGCAGATGCTTTGGAATTATTGCCTAAACACAATCGATTCATGCAAAGGAATATTTTTCTGTATTTTATTATTAATCAGTGTTCATTGTTATTTCAGTGTTATACTTATATTTTCAAAAGAAAAGTGTTTGGATATTATAATGCCATCTCCAGAAAAAATAGAAATAACAATTTCTAATGTCAAAGCCAACATTCTTATTGTGTTGAGTCCTAATCCATAAAAGTATTATGCAAAGTATTGAAATATGCCCCCAAGTACACATTTCTTAATAAGGCATTATAAATTACCATGCTATTGCTGGGTAGAATTAAAATGCAAGGCACTGAGAACACTTTCTATGAGAAATTCTATCGTACAGCCTAACGAAATCAAAGCTATGGGGACATTTAATGGATTGGTCTATACGTCTTTACCACTGTCTTCAAGAATTGCTTATATGTATGTATATAATCATTCTTGGTCAGTTGTAGGTGTTGTATAAGTCCTAGCCTATTTTATGTATGCCTTATTTGAAATGCAGCTCTATTATTATAGTGGTTTGTGGCCAATAATTGCAAAATATGAGTTTAGAATGGGAATTATGATTGACTGCTAATTTCTTTATATTTTAAGGATGTGAGAGTTGGACATCTAGATTCTTTCATTTGCTTAAACAATAATTGACCATCAACCATGTGCTAGGCACTGTTTAGTATATAGCAGTAGTGAATGAAACAGATACAAATTCTTTCCCTCAAGGAATTGAGAGAACAGGTTCTTCCCTGAAGAAATAAGTTGCACTTCAATCTGCCATTTGCCTTATAGGCATCTTCTTTCCTCTTGGTAAGATGAGAGGTAAGTGAACTCGGTACTAAGCAAATGAAAGGAGCAACTGGAAGTGTTAAGCCGGGGGTGTGGGTGGGGACTGGAAATACAGCTCAGTGGTACAACACTTGCCTAGCATGCACTAGACCTTGAGTTTGATCCTCAGCACCAGCAACAAAAAATATAAGTATGGAAGAGGAAAGTTCATGGGGGACAGGATGCCTAAGTCTAAATACTGAGAAAGCTATTCTGTTTAAGAGTGAAGTTATGAATTATACTACTCAATCAGTGTCTTAGATATTTTTCTTATTGCTGAGACAAAATACCTGATACCCACAAGTTAAGGGAGAAAAGGTTTACTTGGCTTATAGTTCACAGAGGTTTCAGTACATAGGTGGTTGCAGGCAGAGGGGCATCAGAGAGGAGAAACAGTTCAATGCAGGCAGACAGCAAAAGCATCAAGGGACCTTACCAGTGTCTTTCTGCCCCTTTTATCTTATCCAGACTACTTTGAGTGGGTAGCTCTCACACCCTTAATGCTAATGCTCTTGAGCCTACCATGGTACCATGAATCAACCCCAGCATCCTACACTCTGGATACAGCCACCTCTGAAAAAACTCCATCTATGACTGCATGGGGGAATGTTTAGATGCAAACCATAACAATCAGTGTGGCTTCTAAGGATAGGACGAGGACCGTTTGGGCAAAGAGCAACCACATATAAGATGCCCAGGAGGTGATGAATTCCTTGTTACAAAAGTGTGGAAGAAGAGACTGGAAGTAAGTTTTGAAGAGAAATTGGAGAAGGGTGCAAATATCAGCCTTCACCCCTTTCTCATCTGAGTGTGTGTGTGTGACGAACACCACTTTCAGCCACCTTGGCGTTGCCCTGTTTGCACACACGTCCTGCACAGCTGCTGCAGTAGAAGAGAAGGGAGGAGGAGGAGGCCGCTTCACTGCCTTGTCCAGGGAATAACTTCTAGTGTTGCTGCTTGTAGTCCACTGACTGGAAAAAAATCACATGGCTCAAAGTTAATATCAAGAAAGGCAAGGAAACACAGGTGAGAACGTGAATACATCGGGAGCATCATCTCTGTGTAAGGTTGCGTAAAACTGGGGAGAATTATAAAGTTCATTTTAGTGAGAATTATTGTTAGAATTAAATGAGTTAGTCCATTGCTGTCCTTCAGGGACTGACAATTTTTATTTATTTATATTTATTTTAAAGAGAAAAAACAATAGCAAAATAACAAAGACAAAAACAAAACAACACAAAAATGATACAGAATTTCAAAACAAGATGATCATAAATTAACAATGGTTGTTATATTGCATGTTGTTATCTGGCATTCTTACTTCTGGCAGTCTGACATTTTTGAAAATGAGCCCTTCTTTCATCCTCTTCCTCTTTTCCTGAGCTTCAAAGACCAACAAGTTATGGTCATGGGACTATAATAAACATGTAGTCCAGATAAATAAAACAGAAGACCAAGAGAAAACTCCATGGACTTAGAGACATCTGATTTTTGACAAAGAAGCCAAAGACATATGCTGGAGAAAAGACAGCCTCTTTAACAAATGGGGCTGGAAAACTGGATATTCACATGCCAAGAATCAAAACCAGATCCCTATCTTTTACCCTGTACTACAATCAAGTCAAAATGGATCAAAGACACAGATATAAAAACAGAAAGTTTGAAATGCCTGAAAGATAAAATACAGGAAATGCTTGAAGCCACAGGCACAAGCAAAGACTTCCTAAATAGGCTTCCACTAGCAGAGGGAAAAATAGCACAGGTCAATAAATAAGATTACATCAAATTAAGAAGTTTTTGCACAGCAAAGAAAACAGTCAACTAAGTAAAGAGACAACTACAGAACCGGAAAAATTTTCCAGCTATTCCTCAGATAGAGGACTAATGTCTAGAATATACTATAAAGAACTCAAAAGAATGAACTCCTCAGACAAATAACCCAATCAAGAAGTGGACAAGAGAATGAATAGCCACTTCTGAAAAGAAGTGCAAATGGGTGATACATACATGAAAAAAATGCTCAACCTCTTTAGTCATTAAGGAGATGAAACTCAAAACTACTTTTGAGATTCCATCAGACCCCAGCTAGAACAACTATGATCAAGAACATAAAAAAGAATGAATGCTGCTGAGGATGTAAGGGAAAGGAACCCTTTTTCTTCATTAGTGGAAATATAAACTAGTACAACCACTATGGAAATCAGCATGGAGTTTTCACACAAACTAAAAATAGAAATTCTATTTGACTCAGCTATACCTCTTCTGCGTACAGTATATTCATCAAAGAATTGAACACATCATACTGGAGTAATGCATGCACACCCATGCCTATAGCAATGCAATTCTATATACTAGCTAAGCTCTGAAAACAGCCTCTATGTCCATCAACAGTTGAATGGTATTGTGGTATTTATACAGAAGTGTGCTATTTACACAGAAGGGAATATTATTCATAAAAAAGCATGAAATCATGTTATTTGCAGGAAAATAGATGGAATTTAGATCATTATGCTAAGCAAATTAATCCAGACCCAGAAAGTTAAATATTTTCTCTTATATGAGAAACCTCTATGAAGAAATGAATGAGTGAATAAATAAATAAGATCAAGGAGAACTGCCAGAAAACTGGAAGATAGATGTTAGGGGCTGAGGAAGGAGATTGGTAGGAGGGGGAGGGAAGATGAGAAAGACAGTGGAATTGAGGGTGATCAAGCTATGCTGAATGCATATAGTAAACTCCCTCAATGAACCTCACCATTCTGTATTACTAAGAAGCACTAGAAATAAATACATAAAATAATAATAAAAAGTCTTTGAGTTTATGGGAACTCTGTACTTGTCATGTTTTGTAATTCTAAAAGTATTTGAAAAAAATAAAAAGACTACTGTACTAGCCGGTGAAACCAATGGAAAAGATGCTCCATATAGCTCCTGAGCAGAAGCTGAAAGAGGCTGATCTGCTGTTCCGCAATTTCATATCCCTGAGCTCAGTAGCAGAGGCTGCTAGACAGGAGGGTGGGCAGGGAAGGGCCAGGTGGGGAGTCCCCAGGGACCGTTTTCAGCCGGGCAAAGCCTGAGCAGTGGGAGGTGGCAAGGCTCAAAGATCCACCCCTCACGGGCTTGTTATTTGCATGTACTCGGAGAGCTGCTTCCTCTCCGTGGAGCAGCCTGGGTGCACACTCCCCATCAGAATCTGAAATGAATTCAATTTAGCCTGGTGTAATTGCTTACTTGATTCCTGATGATGACAAGCAGTTAGGAGGGAAATTGACATTCTGTCATTTCTGTTCCAATGAACCAAACTCCAACAAGTTCCCTTATAGGTACTTTGTGGCAACTGGGCCACCTGCTCTTCTTCTAAGTAGAAATTAGAAAGTGCGGGGAGCTTAGAAATAGAAAATCCCAAGCCAGGTGCCTTTTCAGAACTTGTGAAACAGATGAATTTCATAGGCAGCCAGGGGTATGCCCAAGCTGCTGTTTCCTTTGGGCTAACATAATAGCCCTCCTTTCAGAAAGCTCTTGGGATGGTTTTCAGCTTTAGAAATATGAATTTTCTCACCTGTCATCTGAAGTTCATTTATGTTATATTCAACATCAATTTTTTAAAAAAATTTCAAATTTTGGAATTTGGAAACAGCCCCAAGAGATAAGCAAAGGCCTCACTGTTCTAAACAGAGATATGTATCTGTGAGGTCCTGTCAGTTCAGTGTCCTCTATGCCCACGCCTTCACACGGTGATGCTGTCTTGAATAATGCCCACAGCTGGTTAAAGTGCCAGAATGATTCTTGATTCTTAATGATGAAAGAACAAAATCCACAGGGACTTAAATAGAAAGCCCAAATGTCAATATCCATGGAAACTGAGGCCCTGCATAGCCTAGATAGGTGTGATCTAGAAAATAATCCTATGACAGGGAGAGGAAAAATTAATCCATAGGACAGTGCTTTGCAATAGGGGCAACTTTGTCTTCTCCTCAGAGCACATGTTGCAATACAAAGGCATTTTTAACTGTCACAATGAGAAGAGTAATATCAGCACTTAATGAGGAAAGGCTAGGAACGTTGTTACCCATCCTGCGATGCACAGGACAGCTACCTACAGGACAAAATGATCTTGTCCAAACTGCTGATAATGTCGAGGTTGAAAAATTTTACTATTGTACAAGGATGGAAGGCATGTTCTGTTGTCCTCTTAGGAGAAGTATGTGTGATGCGTTAGGAAAGACAGTTACTACTTTTCATTACAAAACTCCACAGCGAGTTGAGAAAAAGGTGAAATGTTATCATTCAGGATCACAGACCTTATCATAGTCCTTCTGTCTTTAAAACCCTCCACTGACTTCCTGTTGCTTTTAGGAAAAAGTCTAATGTATATAACACAGCCATCAAGGCCCTATGCGAGTATTTTCATCCTTTTTACAGCAAAGAGAGAACTAGAAGTTAGGAAAAGAACATTGATCAGAGAATCTTTGTGCCAATGTTGAGATAACAGAAAAGGCATTTAAAAACAATTATTCATCACTACCCTTAAAGACGATGGAGGAGGTGGTGGCAAATGAATCCCATATGTAGACTAGTAGATTGATCCTCAATGAGCAATAGATGTCTGATTTGTTTTTAATACACTTAGCCATTATGAAAACAGAAAAGTGAGAGGAGGATCATGCAGACATCCTTTTCCATCTTCACCGTAGAGTCAAAGCTTTATTTTCTACATAGCAGCTCATGGGATTCTGGAAAAAAAGATGTCAGATAAAGAATTTTGGAAACTTTGATGATACAGATTCTTCAGGAAAGACACACCTCACTCCTCCCAGCTTTGTGCTGGGTTCATGCTTGATGATGTCCAGCATCAGACCCTACTGAGACTGAAAGAAAGACAGCCCAATGTGATTCATGTTACAGCTGCCCCGGGCTTTGCTCACTGGCTTCTGGTCTCACCAGGCTTCTTTGGTGCCTTGAGTGTCTTGCTGCCGCTCCCTACAGGTTCTTGTCTCCCTCTGGGCTCTAAGCTCCACCCCTACATCTTCTCTTACACAGCCTCGAGCACGTACCCTACACATTTTAATCCTGCTCATCTTTCTAATCTCAAAGAAGACTATTTCTAGAGAGATTTTCCCGAATCTTCCCTAACTTGGCTCAGTTTCCCTTTTTTGTGCATTCCCCACACCTCTCTTGTCAGGGATATGAATGGTGCATTCAGTAGGTTCATGTATTTTACTGTCTTTTGATTGGCAGCTCCATGAAGAGAGAAGCTGGGCTGTATCTGTTTGCATTTCCCGAAGGCATTTAGCTAAGGGGGACCCAGGGCCTGAAACAAACCCTCTTTCTGCTGAGCCTGCATGCCTCAGCCAATGTGCCCAGTGCTATATTGCTAGCCCCCAAGATAGTGCATGGAACAGAACAGACCCCTAGGAATTGTGGGTTGATTGACACTTTCTGGCTGGGACCCAGACTGTCCATCACTGAGACAGGAAAGAAAAGCTGCTTCCCAACAGAGCAGCCTTCCTGGCCCAGGCAGCAGACAGCCGCACCTCATCAGCATACAGCACACACCAGCCAGCCATCAGCCTAGCTGCAATCTCAATAAATCAGGAAGCTGGGCCACAGTTTCCCAGAGACCTGCCAGAATCCACCTGAGAGACCCAGGAGGACTGAGTGGCCTCAAGCCACCTGTCTTGCAACTCTCAAAAGCAATCAGTGGCACACATTAATAGATTATGAAAGACCTCATTCCTTTCCCATTCCACTGTAAGAAGTCATACCTGCTTCCTAGGTCTCTGTTTCCTTGTGCCCTTAGGTAGAAACCATCTGTAAAATGGGTTTCTATGTTGGTCACCTTTCCTTTGCTATGATGAAATACCTGACATAAACAATTTAACGGAGGAAAGTGCTATTTTGGTTTATGGTTTTAGTCCACGGCTGGTTGGCTGCATTACTCTTAGGCCTGGGTGAGTGAAAACAACATGGTGGCAGGGCATGTGGAGGAAGCAGCTCAGCCCATGGAAAATGGAAAGCAGAGAGGGGAAGAGTCAGAGAGCAAGGAGCTGGGATCAAGACCACACCTCTGTATCCCGTTCTCTCCAACTGAGCCCCATCTCCTTAAAGCCGGGGCGGCTTTGACCTCATCAGTAGTTCAACACACTGAAGAAGTCAGTGTCTTGTGATCTGATCACATCCTCAAGCCCTAATTCTGAACATTGTTGCATTAGTGACCAAGCCTTCAGCACAATGATCCTTTTGTGGAATGTGATGACAGTAGTTCCAATTACCCAATGCAAATGCACATAATGTTCTAATGAAGCACATAGCACATTGTGTGTGTGTGTGTGTGTGTGTGTGTGTGTGTGTGTGTGTGTACACCTATCTACGTATTTTAATACAAGCCTCTTCCCATTATGGTCACAGGTTGAGCCAAAGTGAAGTACATGGAATTAGACAATGAGGATGTCAGTCTCTGTCTAGGCCATTTGGAATGCTTTGTCCATATCCCCTTGCCTAGGCTGGCACTACCTTGAGGTCATCCAGGTCTGCATGTAACCCCAGCAGAGTCATCATTGCCAACACAAGGAGAAGAGAATGAAGGAATATTGTGTGGAATTTTAAAGAACTATGGGCACCTTTTGTTCTCATCAATATAAGTGTCATCAATGTTGCTGAGCAGACCTGTAGCTCCCAGTTACAAGGCCTTACGGGAAGGCCACATGAACAAGGATGCGGTCCAGCCAAAGCCATTCTCAGTTAATCTGTCTTACAGATTGGTATTCAATGTCAGTTCTTGTTCAGGGAGGAAGGCAGATGGATATTTATTTCCTCTTACCAGAATAAGACCCTATGTGTACAAAAACATATAGGGTATCTACGTAAGGAATATAGCTCTAGAAAGAGCTATGTTTACATTGGATGCCAGCTTAAAGTTGGGAAACACCATTAGGAAACTTTCAACTTGAGAATCGTGCATTTCGTATCTAAGTGTTCGGAAGTAACAAGAGTCTAACCATGGTCTATCCATTCCTCTCTGTCCCAGGTATTCCCTGTGGCCCTCTCCGTGGGCTCGACATTGTGCTAGGCTCTGTGGGACAGCAGAATAGTAAGATAGAATCATTTTCTAGAAAGGCTAAATCCTAGTGGGGGGAAGTATTTAAACTATTAATGACAGTATGATTCATGCATTCAACTAATATTTATTGAGCACCTCCTACCTGCCAACAGTTATTCTGAGCATTAGGGTGGGAGCAATAAATGAAACAAAGATGCACTTTTTCTTGGAACTCACGTTGTAATTGGGAGGGAGAACAATAAAAATAAACAAATAAATGTGTAAGTAAATAAGCAAATAAATGTGTAATGTATGCTGACCAATGACACATGCTTTCAACTGTACGAGTGACGGAAAGGGGCCACTATTTCTGGTCAGGAAAATCTTTTGGAAGAGTTCACCTCACATATAGATTAATAGATTGATCCTCAATGAGCAATAAATGCCTAAATTGTTTTTAATATGCTTAATCATCATTAAAACAGAAAAGAGAGAAGAGAATCATACAGACATCCTCTTGCATCTTCCGTTTGGAGCCAAAGCTTTATTTCCTATATAGCACCTCTTGGGATTCTAGACAAAAAGATATTTGATGAAGAATTTTGGAAACTTTTATGATACAGATTCTTCAGGAAAGACACACATCACTCCTCCTCTCTTCACATCGAAGCAAGGATTCTCTGATCAATGTCCTTTCCCTAACTTCTGGCTCTCTCTGTGCTGTAAAAGAGGATGAAAATATTCACAGAGGGCCTTGATATCTGAGTTATGTACATTGGACCTATTCCTAAAATCAGCAGGAAGCCAGTGGAGCTTTCACATACAGAGAAAATGTGGTAGGGTTTGTGATCCTAAATGAGCTCACAGCTAAATAAGTGAGGCTCTGGGGAAGTGTCTTGTAGGTGGAAGACAGCAGATGAGCTAAAGCACTGATGAGGATTCTTCTGATCTATATTGAAACCTTATGCTACACAAGCTGGGCACCACCATTCTCAGCCTCTCTTATAGCTAGAGTGAAAGCATGTGACCTCTTCTCCACCAATCAAATCACTTGCTGCAGACTTCATCTTGGAAGCTGGCACTGCTTACAGTAATAATTTTCATCTAGGTTCCGGGGGCAACAGTGGAGTTAGATGTCCCAGTAGAATGTCCAGGCCCCATCACCCAAGTTCTGTGGCGCTCACTGAGCTTTGGGATTGTCCTTGGTGTAGCCTGAAGGCCTGGCTTCTTTCCCCACCTGCATTAGTTTCTGTTGCTGTTGTAACTATCTCCACAAACTTAGGGGCATAAAATGAGCAATTTGTTCTCTCACTGTTCTGGAGCACCCCCAGTTCAAGTCAAAGTGTTAACTGCTCTGCTTTCCTTCCAAAGTTTCTGAGTGAGAATCTGTTCCTTGCTTCTGAGTTGTGGTGGCTGTTACCATTCCTTGATTTACAACTATGTCAGTCCAATCTCTACCTCTGTGGTTGTGTTGATTTCTCTTCTTCTGTGTCTTTTCTTTTGACTGTGCCATTCACTTTTTGCCTCACTTTCATAAGCACACTTGTCACTGGAGCTCGAGCTACCTGAACAACTGGGGAGGACTTCCTCATCTCCAGATCCTTAGTTATCTGTGAAGACTATTTTCCAAATCAGCTCACAGTCCTAAAATTCAGGCATTAGGGCATGAGTATATCTTTTCAGCGGCCACAGTTCAACTCACGTCACCACACTACTTCTTAGGGATCCTGTAGGTTAAAAACATCTCCTTCCAGTTTCTAATAGCCTGAATTCATTTTGAATTTTTATGTCTAGAAGTCTCCCATTGGCATCACCCTCTCTGCATCTCTAGTCCTTGTCCTCAAAGGCAACAATGTGTCTGTAATGCAGCTCTGCTTGGAGCCCCAGCCCTGAGACTGTGCTCAGCAGGCAGAGATGACTTCTTGCCTTCCTCACTGACCACCTCAACTCTAGCTCTATGTAGAAGAGTGAAACTCTCACGCCAGTAGTTCTATGCTTGAGATAGCTTCTTTCAGTTTAAAGTAGGTCTCCTGACCCTCAAGGGTCACAATGTAGACTGTACTACACAGAGTGGAGAGAGGCCAGAAACCTGGTGAGCTGCAGTACAGCAAGTATTTATGACTTTATGAAAAAAAAAAAAAACATATCCAACTCATGCACAGAAACCTGTAGAAAAGCCCAAGGCCTTAACATACTCTGGAGAAGCAGTGGTGTCTCCTGACCTCTCAGTGGACTTTTCCCTGTCTTCCAGCGAGCACCAGCATTGGTAGAATGAGAATAGAATCTCTCTAAGGGAAACTTTCCATTTACACTTGGAAAACCTGACAATCCAAAAAGTGAAAGAAGCCATTTACCTTGGTGGTTACATGCTGGTCTCAAAAGACTGGTGGAGCTGGGACCGGAAACCTGAAAACCTGGTCTCATTATTTACTTGCTAGCTGTGAGACCGTGAGGATACGTCTACCTCTCTGAGTCTTAGTTTCCTCCTCCTTGAAAGACTGCTACTTATATTTTGGTTTCTTTTGTGAGCATCAGCATGTGTGAGCATATGAAGGCATCTTAGATTCCTTTGCCTCTTCGTGTGCTTCTGTTAAGACTGCCATCCTGATTTCAGTCATCTATGAGCAGCTGGCCTCTCCTTTTGTGGTTCATGCTGTTCTCCGCGGTGCCTGACACACGAAATGTGCTTTATGAATTTTGGTGAATAAAACCGCATTTTTTGATGTATTTGATGGACCGTGAAGTGACAAAATTAGATTGATCATCCTGGACATGGTGCCGTATTTCTCTGGCGCCATCCTACCTCTAACAGCAGTGGACCACCTGAAACTCAACAAGGTCAGCTCCGTCACTGTTCTGAGATTTCCGGGGTTACTCTTTCTCCTGTTCTTCCAAGTCCAGTGTGCTTTGGCATCACACGAACCCTGCCACTTTCTTTCAGTTCTGCACTGTCCCCTACGGATGAGAATACCATTAGTACCAAGGGTTATAAGATGCCACTGAACGGCAATGATATTTCAAAAGTCATTGTTGGGATAAATATACAGGCTCATAAGTGACACTGCTGCACTGTGTCCCCAGAAATGTCATGCAAACAAGTTAGTTTTCACTCCCTCTCTTTCTATAGCCTGTGATTTTTTTTACATTCATTCATGAGCTACTAAGGCCAAGTTAGACTGATCTGAATTTCAAGACCTGTGCTATGTTCCACATTGCTTTTCCTTTCCAGCTCTGGGGCCAGGATCTCTTTAAAAGTCAAGACTTTGGAGGGAGTTTAAAGGACTCCTACGGTGGCTTTGGAGACAGACTCCACCATCTCCTATCCCTGTCACCCGAGTGAAGTCATACAATCTTCTTAAGTCTGTTTTATCAGGTGGAAAATAGTTACATTTTCCCTATAGGGATAGCTATGGTCAAATGAAATTGTGAATATAAAGGGAAGAGTTTGGCATACATCAGGTACAAAATAAATATCATATTTATTGGCTTAGTTAATTTTTTCCTTGGTGGCTTTACCACCTCACATCCCAGTAATGCCTTTTGGTAAACCTATCACATTTACCATATACTTGGGGTGGGGAGAAATCTGGTGGTGGCAGAGAGGATAGGGAAAGAAGCTTTCTAAGATCTCAGAGGACTAAGATAGTGAATCTCAGAAATACAAGACTATATTAAAAACACTTGCAGCACTAGCTACAAGGATTGTGAATCTTAGAGTCTGAGCACAAATGTTGTGTTAAAAGCCCTGACTCTGGGCTTTAGTGAAGAGTTTCAACTATAGTTCTGCCATGTACTGGCACATGTCTTTGGGCAAATGTCTTAATCTTTTTGTGTCTCAGTTTTTCCATCTGCAAATGGGAGTGATAGCACTTATGTCATTGGATTATTAAGAGAATTATATAAATTACTTTATCTCAAGCCCTCAAACATCTTGCACATACTAATCAATATGAGTTAATATTAGTGTACAGCAGACTAGTCAAGAATATACATTTTGGGAGAGGAAATCCATAACTACTACTAGAGATGCCCTTATGATGTCCAAACAATCTATGCCACTTCAAATGGTTTAGTCATACTTCCTCTGAACACTCAGACATGCACAAATTCTAAAGTAAATTACCCCAAATTATGACTAGGTGTATAAACCCATGAACAACAGGATTGCACATTGAGATGAATGTTTTTATCCTTTGTGTGCACACTTATGAACTGCTGAGAACTTTCTACTGAAAGGGCTCATGGATGCAGAAGATTCACTGATCATCCATGAACTCTTGCTGTATCCACTCTCAGACCCTGCAAGCTTAAGGATCTCATGGCTCTTCTCTGAGCATTTCCTGGGATGGTCAAGGAGGTGAAGCCTCTCATACTGCAAGCCAAAGAAATGGACTCAAAAAATGTGACCTTGATTAGAAGCACCTGAGAATGTTCCCCTAGAGCAGCTGTCCCTAACATTTTTGGCACTAGTTTTTTGGCACGATTTTTCCACAGGTGTGTGGAAGGTGTGTGTGTGGGAGGATGTCTCTGGGATAATTCCAAAGAACTCACAGTCTAGATTCCTTGTATGCACCATTCACAGCAGAGTTCACACTTCGATGAGATCTAAAGCCCCACTGCTCTGACAGGAGTCAGAGCTCAAGCAGTAATGTAAGCGATGGGGAACGCCTCAAGCTCACTTCCTGCTGTGTGGCCCAGTTCCTAATGGGGGCGGGGGGTCCCTAATCTAGAATAGAGTGGCAGGTAACACACTGAGGATCTCAGAGTCTAGAATTTGACATGAGACATGGAGGGCCCAAGTTGACTCTGTCCTCGATCCTCCTGTTCTCAAGCTGTGTTACCGCCTCTGCTGCCCTAGATTCGTCTGTTTTATTTCTTTCTCAGCAAATCAGTCTTTCTTGCTTTCCTTTTCCATGACCCCTGTCTTAGTTATGTTTCCCAGTGCTGAGACACTATACCTGACACACAAAGTTAAAGGAGGAAGGGTTTATTTCAGCCCACAGTTTGTAGCAGTTTCAGTCCGTAGTTGGCTGCCTCCAAGGCAGGGTGGCACATGGCAGAGGGCCATCACGGGGGAGGAACAGCTTATGGTAGGCAGAGGCAGAGGGCCATCACGGGGGAGGAACAGCTTATGGTAGGCAGAAGGCAGCAGAGCAGTGAAGAAGCAAGCAGAAAGCAACTAACAAGCAGCCCTCTTTCTGTCCCTTATATTCTATCCAGGCCACACAACCTTAGGGCGGGTAGCACTCACACCCAGGGTGGGCCTTCCCACTATCCATGCCTAGAATTATGCCAAACCAACCAGTGGACTAATTTAATAGTCACACACTACTGATCCCAGCATGATACACTTAATCCTGGCTTCACACACTCTAGATCTGGCCTCACCTATGACCTCATGAGGCTTTGAAGGGACATCTAGACATAAGTCATAACACCCCCTCTGTGGCCATCAGTTTTTTCAGGTTTTCTCTTGTACTGGCCCAAAGGAGCTGGCCCAAACAAGCAAGTTCTACTCTGAATTCTCAGGGGAACTGGCTGGCTCACAGTGTGACCCATAGACTAATCCTGTATGACAGGGTGTCAAGTCATCTGTCACAAATGACACAGGATCTGATCCCTGTATGTAGGGTTAATAGTAGATCATGGGCACGGGCTGGGTACAGATCTCTCAGAGATGTCTGTCCCCAGATAGCAGGAAAAGACACTCAGGCCAAGTGGCAATTGAATGACTTAGGCTTTGGAAGGACCACCTGACAGAAGTCTGTGACGGACTCTTCTGGGGGCAGTACACTACTCTCATCATTATTTAATTCAGGGCAGTGCACAGTCCCTTGCTTCTCAATGAGGAAGATACAAGAAGGGACCAGACTGTGTTGACTGCCTAGGCTCTGTACCTCCCTGCACTTCTCCTTGCAGGGAAGCTTTCCCCATAATCTCCTCTCTGCCTGGAATGCTTTTCCCTGTACTCCCTTTCCCTACACCTTTGCAAATCCTGCTCCCTACACCCTTGCAAATCCTACACCTTTGCAAGTCCTGCTCATCTTTCAGCTTGCTCCTTAATTTCATCTCCATGGAGAGACTGCCTCCCACCTTTCTCTGGCTTTATACACGCTCTCTGCCTTCCTTTCATGGAATTGTCATAGTCTGAATTAAGTGCTTATGGTAATGGTAGCTAATCCCCACGTGATGTCTCCCATGCGCTGGATATTTTCATAAGAGCATTGTACACTTGCACTTATTTACTGTCAATGAATCTACAAAATGGGTGGTCTCACTAGCCCTCATTTACTGCAAAGGCAGAGAGTGGGTCACGGAGAGCATAGGTAACATGCCTACAATCATCCAGGAAGGGGTCTAGCTCCACAGCACGCACTGTTAGCCTCTGCCACCCTTTTCCACAGTGTTCCACGACTCATGGTTCAACTTCATTATTCAGTGGCTCTTTCTTCTACGTGAGTACAGGCTCCATGGGGTTGGGGGCTGTCGCGTTTGTGCTCACTGTGTATCTTCATCATTTACCAGAAGGCTTGATCTTCAGGAAATATGTGCAAGGTGAATCAATGAATGAACACATGACAACAAGAATATATTAATTCTTTTATGAAAGATCCACTATTCTTTTGAGGGGTAAGATATCTCTGAGGACTTTGAGGAGTTTTATGAGGGGAGGAGTAATTGAAGGGAGTCTTTTCCTGTCACAGGTTGCTGGTCTTTTGCTGCTGTGGACATAGCCCTCCTGTCTCTCTTCTCCGCCCTTGGGTGGCCAATCTGAGCCTAATGGAACTGCTTGCATGCCATCAGAAGTGGGAGCAGCTGCCACCAGTAAACAGAGTGTTCTCTAAGAAATCAGTGAGTAGGAACATATGAAATGTCTGAAGCCCAAGAATAGGATTCTGAGACTGGCCCCCTCTTCACCTGGATTGGTTATGGCAGAAATAACTCAGAGCTTAGGGGCAGAGGGCTGGAGAGGGAGAATAATCTACCTAAAACAGACCTAGGATTCTTCTCCTCCCCACTACTGTGAACTGGGTCCTACCCTCCACCATGCCCACAGGATTACTGCCATGACTTCCTCTTGCCTTCCTCTGCTTCCAGTCTCACCATCTTCCCAACCCGGAAATGAGTGCCACCTTCTTAGAACCTATTTGAGATCATGTCCCTCTTGTGCTCACAGAACTCTTGGGAAAAGTCAAAGTCAGCCTGCAAAGCCTCATGGGGTCTGTCTTCCAACCTTTCTCTTACCTCATCCCCAATATCCAGCTCCTACTACCTAGGGTTGTGATATTTGTTGACCGCACCAATAATGACCCTAATTCCTGACTCCAGCTGCTATTTCTGCTTGTAATACTCTTCCCACAAAATCTAGTTCCCCAGTCCCTTATTTTTTTCAAGTCTGTGTTCTTAATGAGGTCTAATCATCCCACTTAGAAGTACTTAATGTCACAACCTAACATTCTCTTGTTCCACTCCTGAATTCCTTTCCCATCTGTTATCCATAGCATCTACTACTTCCTTGTGTGATCTATTATTACATATTAATCACACAGAGGTTGTGTATACTTTTTCTGAAGTGCTTGGGACCAGAAGTGCTTCAGATTGTGGATTTTCTCCCAATTTTAGAATATTTATATATACATAATGAGATAGCTTTGTGTGGGACTCACATCTAAACTTGAAGGATAGCCTGAAGCTCATTTTATGTCATATCTTTAATAATTTTGTGCATGAAGCACAAATTTGTGTTGTTGAGTTCTCCATTTGTGGCTCATGTCCCTCACTGCTCAAAGAATTTCAGATTTTTGGAGCATTTCAAATTTTAGATTTTCAGATTAGGAATGCTGAACCTGCACACAGAGCGTCTGTATCTGTTACTCAAATTGAACCTCATGTGGGCAGGGAGCTTTGTAAACTATGCATGCTCATGATTCTTAAGCACCCTGGGTAGTGCCCAGCATGTAGTACATCCTTTATAAATATTTGTGACTGATTTAAGGAGGAATTGCTGAAATATGTTGAAGGTCTTTTATGCACCTGGCACTGGGCTAAGCACCTACTTTTGGATTATCTTATTAACCGTCACACCTCCATAGATTCAAAAATCCTCTCCATGGTCTATGAGGCTCCCATGATGTGGTCCTGCCTCACTTTCTGCTATATCTCTTTGCCATTCTCTTTGTTCCCCAAACGCAGTGAACCACGTAGCCTCAGAGGTTCTGTACTGTACTGCTTTTCCTCCACAGAAACATGCTCCCTTAGAACTTCACATGACCCCTTCCCTCCCACACTTTATTAGGGACTCTACCCAAGTACCCATCATCAGGAAGCCTTTGCTGACTAAATTAGCATCTCATCTCTCATTTTCCTTCCTATGCGTCTTCTGTGAATACTATGTTGTATTTTGATTGACCAGCTTCCTATCCTTTCTCCCCGACTAAAAAATCAGGATAGAGGATATCCACTCATTGCTGATGCCTTGGTGTCTGGAACAGTGTGTGTTACAGAGATCCTCAGTATGCTCTTTAGAATGGGCATCCCACAATCTAAATGTAGATCCAGAGTCTGGAAAGAGGTACTCAAATTTCCTGGGTTGTGGAAGTAATAGAGACGATAGGAAGAATTCAGGGTTTGGTCCTGTTCTTAAACACTGCCCTATGGTCTTAGAGCCCCTCAGAACTCAACTCTGTGTTTTAATATGGTGGGTGACTGATAAATTAATCGCTTCCTGAAAAGCATAATATCTTATTCAACCTTTATATGTGTGAAGTCTTGAACATGTCCTAGAAGCCCTACCATCAACTCCTGCGGGACAGGCATTATGTGAACTTGAGCAAGTTAATTACCTCTCTAAACCCGGTTTATGCACCTTTCATGATGCTAGCTGGTATGGGATTCAGTGTGTAGCTGCTTGTGATGCTCTCAGCATAATGTCTGGTGTGGTCAGCCCTAAAAAGATTTAGTTTCCATTATTATGAATGATTTTGGTTGTCTTTCTGTTGCTGGGACAAAATGCCTGACCTACACAACTCAAAGGAGAAAAGGCTTATTTGGGCTCATGGTTTCAGCCCAAGGCTGGCTGACCCGAAGGCACAAAAAGCATAGAGGAAGGGTGTGGAGGGCTGCTCAGGTCATGGCATCTGGGAAGCAGAGAGCAGGAGGAAGAACTCAAGAGTAAAGGGCAAGGGGCCAAATACAGTGCTCAAGGGGCTGCCCAGAATGGCGCTTTACTCATCTCCTAGCAGTCTTTCAGGTCAATCAAGTTGAGATCAAGATTAATCTTCACCTGTGTTCATGTTCCTCCCACATGGTTTAGTACCCAGCATTCAGCAGAAACTCTAGGATTTCCTGTGGCTCAAGTCCGTACGGCCCATGCATGAAAGACTGTTAAGAGACCTCAGCTGCCTCTCTCCTACAGCATAACTTCCTGATTATACTTTCTGACCCTTGACCTCAGGGTTGACTGTGGGACCTGTTTTAGTCAGTGACATATGAACAGAAGTAACACAGGCCTCTTTCCTCCCAGGGAGAAGCTTTAAGAGCCACTGTGAAATCAGGTATAGTGGCGCATGCTTTGTAATGCCAGCACACTGGGAGGTTAAGGCAGAAGAATCTCAAGTTCAAGCCCAGAAAAGGCAATTTAGCAAGTTAATACAATCTTGCCTCAAAAAAACAAAAATAAAAAGTTCTGGCGATATAACTTGTGTGAAGGTTCTGGGTTCAATCCTCAGTGCCCCAAAAGAAAAAAACTATTTTGAACCACTGTGAGCCATTGTGTGATTTGCTCTGATCCCCTCTGGCCTTGGACATGAGAACAACAACATTTCAGACAGACATTACTCCAGAGATTAACCCTAGATCCCAGACTGGGAGTCCACTGGCGGCAGAGCCACCTCTGACCTACCAGCAACATGAAACATGATCAAGAAATGGGCCTTTGTTGTTCTGACTGAGACAATGGGAACTGGGGTCATTTGTTACTGCCGCACACACACATGTACCCTGACTGTGTCAACACCGTGTCATGGGATTGTGGCCATAGCACCATCTCAGGATTCTACATGTTTTTGAATGACACGCATGTGCATGAAAATAGCCTAAGGTAGAATGGTAGAACGTGATGGCAAGGAGAGTATTCCAGCTGGGAAAGGCAAGCAGGCCAGAGAGCCCCAGGCCAGAGCTAGAGGAGCGCGGTGCTGCTACTGGTAGGAATAATCACTGGCATTGTTTGGCATAGATCTTTTATCTGTACATTTACACGTGTAGATATTTCTCTATCATAAATAAATGGAATCAGACTGTATGTATTGTTCTGCAATTTGTTTTTCTTATTTTAACTTAGCATTTCTTGGCGATCTTTTCATGGCCTTCTGCAGAAGTCTATCTCATTTTTGTAATGGTTCATATTTTTTCCACAATATGGGTGAGGTATAATTTATTTAACTTTCCATTATTAATGGACATTTATATCCATTTGAATTTTCCCCTCCATCTGTGATTCATGGGCTCCGATAGCTCTGCTAATGTCAAGCTTTACAACACCGCAATATAAACGACCACATTTTTCTCTCACCGAATTTGTGAATGTCTCATCAACAACAGCACGGGGGCGGCTGTGTGAGTTGGTTGCAGATACCACGTGCACAGGCCGCGGCAGTCCCTTATGGGCATAGCTGCTGCCTGCCAGCGCTGTCTCTGAATGGGAAAGAAGGGCACCCCCTTCCCTATCTCTCAATTCCCCACCTTCTCTCATCTCCCAGGAGCCATGCTCAATTCCTACGGAGATTCCAGGCTAAAGGCTCCCTGTCTTTTGACCCAAGAAGCATATCTGGTGATAAACGCATTCTTAATTTATTTTGCACCTGAGCCTGATACTCCCCTAACCTATGTTTTAAGCCTACTCTGTATTCGTGTATTTCTGGTCTCTTGCTGTATGTATATCTTCTCTGTCAGTCTCTGTTTCTGTTGTCTCCTTTCCTCCACCCCAATATATAAATGTGGACAATCAAGTTGTGTGAATTAGTTATCATATGGAATTTGGCTAGAAGTGACAAGTAGAGCATAGCAACTTTGGGGCAATAAGATAAGAATGTATTACTGAAGATTTTCCAGGTGCTTTCCTATGGCTTGCTTGATGGGGTACTCAATCCCTTCTTGTCTGTTCTAGGATGCTGCCTACCGTGACAACATTATTTTTGTTACAGTCAGTATGCGTCCTAGAGTTTGCATTTAATGCTGTATTTAAAAAGAATGGATAGCCAGTTTTTAGGGTTGGAGTAAACTCCAATAGGTCCACATGGTCCACCAGCCTCTCCACTAGGAACAGGAAAAGCTGGTGGATTAGCTGGCATGGTGGTTCACACCTAGAATCTCAGCACTTTGGGAGGCTGAGGCAAGAGAATCCCAAATCAAAGCCAGCCTACACAACTTAGTGACCTACTGAAACTCTGACTCAAATATAATTTTTAAAAACCATAAAAGGATTGGGGATATACTTCAGTGCAAAAACCCTGGAGTCAATCTCCAGTACCCACCCCATGCACATACATAGAGATTATGTACTACAGATCTAATGCTGAGGGCGCTCTGGCTCTCCCCTATGTGCCCCACATCTGAAGTATCCATAGTGAGACCTTTTCCTAGGGGGGATCCCTGGTTTGGTAAACCAGAGTATCAGTTCGTCTTGGGTGGAGTGGTCAGGCCAGGAACAGGCCCATAATCTAAGGTGGAGGTCCTTTGGGGAGAGGTTACAGAACCATTAGGAATGAGGCCCTCTTCGCTGGCAATAAGCCAACAGCATAAAGTAGGTATCATTTTTGCCTTTGAAACAATTGCCTTTAAAATAATTCCATAATCATCATTCAATAATGAATCCATAGGAGATGAAGCCAGCCCAAGAAGGTAGACTCTAAGGATGGAAAGGGTGGTTCTGTGTCTCCGTGCAGCATCTGAGTTCAGTCCTTATATCTTGCACTCCTTTTATCACACATCATCCTATTCACTCCTTCTTTGAGGCGTTTTCATATGTTACCCTTTATTTCTGGAATGCTCATGCCCTGGTTAGATAATAATTCCATGAGCCTTGAACTCAAGGATCTCCTCCTGTGGAAGCTTTTCCTGACCCCACCCCAGGCAGACCTCATCTTGACATTCTCTGTCTCTTATCTCTCCATTGTGTTGGTTATTCATAAAAACCCACACACAGATGTGTGTGTGTCTATGTGTGTGTGTGTATATATAATCTGACAGATGTCCTTTTTTCCCCCTGTAAGCTCCTTGAGGGTGAAGTCATTGTCCCTGTTCATCAGTATCCCCCAGTGCTCACCACAAGCCTAGACCTTTGCAGATCCTTAATATTTGCTGAAGCAAGGAATCAGTGACTAACTTGGCTAGAAGTCACCTGATCAGAGCTCTCTTCTGGATTATGATTCCTGGGTTCTAAGCCTGACTAGCTGTGATCTCAAGGAAACCACCTGTGTCTGAGATTCAGTTTTCTCATCTATGAAATAGAAATAGTAATGGCACCCACACCCAAGGGATGCTCTGAGGACTCCACAAGATATGGGTTGTAAAACCAAAGTCAGGATGGAGCAATGGCAGGCTGCGTTCATTCTGATCAGGCACTTGTGAGGTGCTGCTTCTCCTGCTAACAGAGAAGGAGTCCACCAATGAGGCCTTGAAACCATGGTGCAGCCATGTTCACAGAATATCACTCTGTGCCTGGAGGCTCCTTGCAGTTGGCACTTCTCAAAATGCAGTGAACTAACCAATCAGCTAGGCATCTTCTCCAAGGATGTCTTCTGACTCAGCAGGCCTGAGACCCAAGATGCTGCTAATCAGAGGACCTTGTTGAAAGCAGCCAGACAGGTATACAGGAAGAGGCAAGGCTCATTACTCCAAGGAGCTGCCTCAGAGGTCCTGAGATTTTTGAGAGGAGTGGGTGACCAAGAAGGAAAGACAACAATGAGAAATGGAAATAAACACTATGCACTACAATCTCATTAATATCTAAAATTAGATTAACATAATTAAAAATCTAAAAGCTAGATTAAATCGTGTCAGCCTGGAATTGAGTACTGAATTATGCTGTGGCACTTGGCTTTTTCTTAACAGTTTGTGCTAATGGATATTTCAAAGACTTCTCGGTTACATGTTGTTCTTTGTGATTTTTAATTATTACCAAACACATCCAATTGGCCCTATTTTACAGACAACTCTTGTGGGATGTGGCTGCCACCACCCTCCACGAATGTCCAAGCATGCTGCAGCTTTTGCCCTCTCTTCTCTAACTCATGGGATGGAGCAAAAAGAGGCATCATAGTCACCTTATTGATGGTTGGTGTGCATGTAATATGTTATATCTGCCACAATGGCCAGCAATGCTAGAATTCATGCTCCCATTTTATAAGCAATGCAATCAAGATTTGAACAAGTAATCTGCTCCTGGCACCAGATTATTAGTGAGGACAGCTGGGATACTGTTATGGCTGATGCAGTGTGTCAACTTGGGGAGTCCAGAGGTTTGGCTAAGTGACTCAGCAGTTCTACATCCTACAGTGAAAGGGACATGCCCTTACCCTTCTGGGATGTTGTTCATTGTGTCAATTTGAGAAATTTAGAAGGTTAACTATGCGGCTCAACAGGGAAACAGGGTGCTTACTTTGTGTTCATCCTGAGCCTGTGCAAGGGGAGGACATGGAGACTATGTGGGTGCTACAGGCCGCCTGGGTAAGGGTAGCCTGCTTACAATATAAGGGAGGGAAAGAGGCTTGTTTTCTCTGCTGCTCCTTGCTTATGTTCTTGTTGCTTTGCTGTTCCACCACCATTAATATTTGCTGCCTGCCACATGCCACTCTGCCTTGGAGCCAGCCAAGTATGGACTGAAACCTCCACAAACTGTAAGCTAAATAAACTTTTCCTTCCTTAATTTTGGGCGTCAGGCATTTTGTCTCAGCAAGGAGAGAAAAGTAACCAAGACAGATACTAATGCAGTTCAGTTTGACTTCAAAACATGGATATGTTTCGAATGAACTCCTTCTGGAGTTTCATTTAAGGTGGTGTGTGTGTGTGGGGGGGGTGTGCACACACATGTGTGTGTGCTTGTGTACAAACAGAAAAGGTGAGGTGGCACCAAGAGAAAGGGAGCCAGAGGAAACATCTAATTGCAAAATATCTGTCTCTTGTTTTTGCTCAGACTGCCTTCCTGGCCCCATTACCAACTGATATAATTTACTACGTATTTGAACAGAATGAGACTAAGTGATCTGCTCCCTCACCAGCATCACAAAGCTCTTATTAACTCAGCTCTAATTCTGGTCCTGGAGTCATGAAGTCTGTACTCAGACACCAGGAGATTAGGGTCCTGAGGGAACTATTATCATGGTGACATCCCTACTGGCACAGCTTTCCCTTGGAATGGGTGGGGCTTCTGGAGCAAGACCCAGTTCTCAGGGCCATTCTTTCATGGGCAAAGTCCACACCCTGCCAGGCTTCTCTCCAGAGTGCTCTGAGATTTGCAGTTTTCCCGAAGCATCTTCCGACTGTCCTGATTTTGTTCAGTGAGCTATTTTGAAAGAGTCCTAGGAGTGAACTTTGCCTGACCTGAACTTTATTTGGAAGTTCGCTTATGCAGGTAGAGGCAGCTTTGAGCTGGAGACTGACCTTCTCACCTATTTACATAAGCCTGAGACCTATGTTTACTCATTTTATTCTTTAGGAAGTGTTTGCTAAGGGTTAACTGTGTTGGTCAGTCTTTTAAGCATTGAGACTACAAGAACAACGCTTGGATTCTGGTATTAATAACATAGATAGAATGTAGGAATGGTTCAGCCTCTGTGGAAAACAGATTGGTTGTTATTTTAAAGGGTAAACATAGTTACTGAAAGTATTGAAATGAGAACACAAACCAGAGGTAACAAGTGCTTATAGCATTATATACAACAGTCCAGAAAGTGGAATATCCATCAGGAGCTGGGTAGATACACAAAATATGTTTTATCCATACAGTGGAGCATTTTGGGCCATAAAAAGGAATGGCATGCTCATATGTGTGCTGCACAATGGATGAATTTTATGTTGGATGGGTGAGAGCATTATGTCAAGTGAAAGAAGCCAGACACAAATTATGATTCCATTTATATGAAAGCATCCAGAAAAAGTAAGTCCATGGAGACAGAAAGCAGATTAGAGGTTGTCAAGGGCTGGGGAAGAGATATAGGGAAAGACTCCTTAATGGGCATGGGGTTTTCCTGTGGAGTGCTGATGTCCTGGAACTAGCTAGAGGTGGTAGTGGCACAACATTGGGAATGGACTGAACACCACTGAATGGCATTCATGAAATGGTTCATTTTAGGTCACAGGAATTTTATCTCATTTAACAAATGCAGAATAACGGAACAGTAAGAAGCATTAACAGGTAGATAAAAAGGGTAATGGGGTAAGAATCCACAAGGATGAAACGTTAGAGTGGTGTTGGTGAGATGGTCAGAGAGGGTCTCCATTGTAGGACAAAAAAGTTTGGAGAAGAGAAGAAGTGAGAAGACCCATCCAGGGACTGTTGTCCTTGTCAACAGAGGTGGTGACAATGGCAGAGACTTCATTAGAAGAAGTACAGGTGAGGATGTGAATGGACATAGATAGATTCAATTCTTGACTGAAATCTTTAGGTAAAATTCCAGCTATGGGGAAAAAATGCACAAGGCAGTTGTGGTCTGATTTGAAGTAAAAGGTGGTGGGGAGATTTGAGTCCTAGGGATGGGGAAAAGTTTTTGGATATTCTGTGCACGATCACTGGTGAGTATGCTTTTGTAGAGTAGTGAAATTTCCATTATCCTCTCAGCCATCTGGAGATCTCTTGAGGACAAAGCTGTCCCTTGAAGCAGACACCTTGATGGGAAGCTGGGAGGAAAAGAGACATCCTGAAGTCATCAGTCTGGTAAAGCCAAATCAATAAAAAATAAGTTTTAACAGTTTTGCAGAATTTTCCCTCATGTGTGGCTGGAGGAAGGAAAGGAGAAACAAGAGCAGAGGGAGAGAAGCTCAACGAGATGATGCACTGCAGTGCAGCTGCCCAAGGACCACGAGCCAGGGGGACTCTCTGGTGAGCTTTCTTGTTGCCTGGCTTAAGGCCCTGTGAAAAGATCAAGATGAGTCCTAGAGAAGCAAAATGCTTGCAAAAAGACAGGGAGATAAATCCAACATGGAGGTGAGCCCCTGTAATCCCAGGTACTTGGGAGGCTGAAACAGGAGGATTGTCAAACTTAAGGTCAGTCCAGGCAACTTTGCCAGATACTCTGCTAGATACTTTTTTTAAAATAAAATTTTGAAAAAGGCTGGGGATGTACCTAGTGAGAAGCTCTGAGTTCAGTCTTCAATATTAAAGCACAAAAAGACAGGAGATAGTAAGTGGCATGTCCAAAAATCAAATCCTCTTCTATTATGCTCCTGTGTTAGAGTATTTTTAAATGATCTCTTCAAAGGTAAATAAAGATCCAAGCTGTACTCATTGTAAAGTTACAGTGAAGTAAAAAGAACAGAGGACCAACATCCATCTATCCACCCATTTATGTTCTCATCCATTCATCAATCTATCCATCCACCTACCCACCCACCCATGCATCCATCCACCCACCCACCCATCCATCCACCCATCCATCCATCCATCCACCCAC
>PVLD010018378.1:0-39162 GCA_004027595.1 Dinomys branickii | reverse complement strand
TGCAGAGGCTGCTCCAATGGTTACTTCTCTTTGGGAGAATGTCCCTTAAGCTGTCTGCTGAGATTTCCGCTTCTACTCCCTACCCCAAGACCTGGCCGGGGCAAATAAACAGCTCGCCACCCCAGGATTCTTGCAGATAGGCCACTCAGGTTTTCCCCCCTGGGTGGAGCTCCTTCCCCCCTCACAAAACCCGTTGGGGAGCCTAAGTAGGTCTTCCCACCCGGGAGATCCCGCAGTCCTTGAAGCTGCTTTGATGTCTCTCGCTGGGCTGAGCTTCTTCCCGATTCAGGAAAAACCGGTTAGTGCGCGCACTTAACTCACCCTGTGATCATGCAGACAGGAGTGCCATTCAGATGTTTTTCCCTGGATGGAGATTTTCCCCGACTCAGAAATCCCGCCGGCTGGTCGCTGTTGCTCCAGTTCGTGCAGCTCTGGCTGCGGGTTGGGGTTCTAAGCGGGATCCCGGAGCGCTGCCCGGTTTGGTGCAGTTTGTCCCAGTAGTGCGTTCTCTGTCGGGTTCAGGAGCTGAAGCCATTCTTCCCTCCACACTCGCTCTCTCGGCTGGTCATCTTCTTCCCGGAAGTCCTTATTTCTGTCTTCATATTGTGATATTTCATTGTTTGGGTGGTAATCCTCTGGGAGGTTCTCTCTCTGCTGCCTACCCGGTCGCCATCTTCCCGGAAGTCCCTACTTGATTGTCTACTTCAGGTTGCAGTCCGCACTCTGAATCATTTATTGAACCTCTGTTTGTGCCAATCTCTGTTTTAGATCCTAGGGTTTGTTACTGATTCTGCTTCTGCAGTCCTGAAGCCTTATGCAGTGGGAACCATTTGAATTCACTCAAATGCTTAGGAAGATAAGGGAGTGTTAGGTGTATAAAACATCCCTAAGGTGGAAGGAAAGAGCTGTCAGAGTGAAATCTGAGGCCATATTGTTTTTGATCTGATCTGTGTGACATCACTAACCCAGGCATGTTATTTACTTGAGACTACCATTTCTATGTCCCTATTTACAATGCTTTATCATCTTGGTCTTAAGAACCGCTTGGTCTTTGAGAAAAATGTCAACCTCTATTGTATTCCTCATTTATATCATTACATGAAGAATTAGGTTCATAATGTAACTCACACACTCAAAACTAGGTCTCAACAACTTTCCACTTAGGCTATAGATACTCAAAAGCATACCAGACCAGTAGCAAATATTCAGAATGGCAAGTTCCCTTTTGAGGACAGAATCACACAAACACTGCTATGTAAAAGTTTCCAGTTAATAGCTATTTTTTTCAGGTTTTCAATTCAGACAATAATCTTCTTAACGAATTTGTTAAAAATGGAGGTACATAATGTCCAGATTGTCAATTATATATGCATGCTGAAATACTTTGCATTACTGAAAAAACATAATAAAAATTTCTTGACACCTTTTCTCTAAAAAAAATATACATTGTCTTCTTTGAGTCTCACAATACTCCTCTGAAAAATGATAGCAAGTAGTGTTCTTCCCATATGCGGATGAAAACCCAAGTTTCAGGCAAGATGAAGTTACCTGAGCAAGTCATCTCAGAGAGTAAGTTGCAGGTCTGGGATTCCTATTCAGGTTCATTGACTCCATAATCTCTGATTTTTTTCCTTCCATAATGTCTTCTGTCGAATATGTGCACTGCTTCAACAGTTGAGGGAGTGTGTGACTGATCACTTAAAAGTGAAGAAATTCCACATACCTATAACTTAGGGAGTGATACAACCTGCCTCTTGAGTTCTAAGGAGATATATTAGGAGCAGTTCATTATGCCACCAACAGGAAATACACAATTGCAACCTATCTTACATGTTCTTTAGTTGAAAATATGTTGGTATAGGTCTCATGTTCATGTTCTTTGGAGTCACGGAAGCAATGAGATGACTGAAGGACATGTCCAAGGGCATGATTAAAATTTAAGACCAAAGGTCCTTGAGTCACCTGGGTTCAAATATTGCCTCAGTTGTGGTGGTATGGTTTGGGTCTGGATGTTGCCTCAACGCCTCATGTGGTCATGGGGAGAGAGTGAGATTTTTAGAGGTGGTTGAATCTAGAGTTTGGGATTGGATCATTGTCTAGTGCTGGGACTGGTTGTGTGAATGTTGCATACATTCTGGGGTAGGTAGCCTGCTTATAAGGGAAAGAGGGAGGCTTACTCCTCTCATTTATCCCTTCTGCTCTTGTTGAATTTGGTATCTTCCACCTCCGTGAACTGTTGCCCTCCGCCATGTGCCACCCTGCCTTGGGGTCAGCTAATTATGGCCTGAAACCTCTACAAACTGTAAGCTAAATAAACATTTCCTTCTTTAATTGTTGGCATCAGGTATTTTGTCTCAGCAACAAGAACAGTACCTAAGAGAATAAGTTACTTAAGCTTTGTTTGCTTCAGATTCTTTGACCTGTAAAATGTGACTTAAAAATAGACCTTTCTATAGAGTTATCGTGAATTTGCAAGAGGTCAATTCAAGTAAAGGGCTTAGAACAGTACCCAGCAAATGATTACTAAAAGCAGCAATTATTTTTCATTCTAACTCTATGAAAATAAAATGGCAATTCTCCTGTTCCCCAAAGTTTTTTTGTTTTTTCCTTTTATGGTGCTAAGGATCAAACCCAGGGCTTTGTGCTCTAGACAAGTATTCTACCACTGGGCTATATCCCCAACCCCACCCCAACAATCTCGTTCTAATATCAACGTATATTGCTAAATGCTGTCACATCACCTCTAATCCTAGAAAAGCATTCTACCCAACAAAGCTTTGGTAGAGGTATTAAAATAATTTTACACAACATTTGAATTTCACTTTGGTAGAGAAGTCCCAAATTAATACAGTTTTTTTAAATGTAAGGCTTACAAATTATGTCTAGAGGAACAATACTTCTAATATTTAGAGTGAATTTTTGCTATATGAAATCTTAAGGAACTGAAATAGAAAATGTTTTAAGCAGGAAGTATTGTTGTGAAAGTATACATTAGGGCTGAACTTTTGGAGATAAATAGCATGTGATAGTAGTATTAATTATACAGTGTTTCTGCTTGGACTATCTGATAAGTTGAATTTATTGATTGGCACAGTAATTGTCTTTTAAAAAGTGTTATATCTTTACAAATTGATGCCAAGAACAAATCTTTTGTTAGGCCCACAATCATTACTTTGTAATTATGCCAGTCTTGACACATCTGAAAAACATGGCCATGTATATAGTTTTGAAAGATACAAGTGATTTAGTTAGGTGCCCAGAGACCTGCGCATGAATTGTTAATTTCATATTTCCCACTCCGCCTCATGACTGTCGGCCGAGTTTACAGGAGACGAGTTACAGATGTGATTATATCAGCCATTTCTCAGACCTGACACCAGTTTCAAATTAAAAACTGACAGGCCTCACCTGCTCCTGGGTTCACCTACAGGTCACTTTCCTGTCACTTCAGCTTTTCCCCCATTAAAATGACATCTGTGTTCATAAAGGCGCTGAGAGGGGCTATGAGTTGCTACAACTGTTGAGGAATACGAATAAGGTGTCATCCACCGAGATGATGTAGTGTTCAACTTTGGCCTTTAAGCGGACAGGAGGCCAGCAACACCCAACTGTGTTGCTAAATACAAGAACCCAGAGAGGTCACCACAGCTTCTGCTGCAGCCCATGGAAGAGAACAAATGCACCACTGTAAAGAATGTGTTTCTACTGGTGACCGGCAAATGGAAACAAGTCTTTAAAATACTTTCTAAACATTCAAATATTCTCTAGATGTTTTATTAATTTTACCTAAGGGGAAATAGTTTTTTCTCTTAAGATATAAAATGAGAGCAATACAAATTTCAACTACATGAAATACTTGAATTACCCACATCCAGCTTTTGTCTAGAATAACTTGCCACGTATGAACTGTAATGCTTGCATAGAGTATAAATGTGCAAGAAATATTATAAAATACTTTGTAGATATTATATCAGTTGAGACTACCAGTTAAAGAATTAAGGGGAAGAGACAATTTTTAAGAGAAAACTAAAAAGCAAATCATTTGGAGAAAAGGTTTAATATTTTGGTATCACTGATAGGAGAGTCCAGTGCACAGAGTGGGCATTTAATAAATATGTGTTGAAGATAAGCAAAGCTAAAGTAACAGAAGAGCCACCTGGTAGGTGAAGAAGTCACAGACCTGAGAAGTTATTATCGTTAAACACTGATTATGAAAGCTGGTTATCCTTACCAGACTGCATATTCTTTGATTTTTGAAGACAAAGTTACCTGCTAAAGCCTTTTAAAGCCATGTGAGTGTACTTTTAGCGGTATTTGCTTCTGGAGCAGGGCAGTTCTGTGTAAGCCAGTGACAAACCCTGTGCAGAAGCCACACTCTCTGGTCTACCATGTTCCACTGGGGAGGGGTGCCAAGTTATGGGCAGAAGAGAAAAATCTTTTTCTGTATCCTCCACCAAATGCTTGAAACATCTCCGTTTTACACACTGAGTTGTACATGGAAGCTTACTGGAAAGTCTATCTTCTGTCCATTGGTTACCTATTCATGGTCCCTTCATCATGGTGGCTTGGTGGTTAGTGGTGTTATTACTGGGGTTGGCCTGATTTTGTGGAGAACCCCAGCTTTGTGATTTACTACCTGTATAATCTTAGACCATTTACTCAACTGCCTTGTTTTAGTCTCCTTAAATGCAAAATGAAGACAATAAGAATACCTTGTTCTTACATAAAGCATTTAAAACACTGCTGGGCCATGTTAGGCGATATGTAAGTGCTTTTCAAATTAACTAGTTATAAACTGAGAATAATTATATTACTTAATATTTTGAAGGGTTGATATAATTAAAAGATAAACCATAAATTTGTATTCTATATTGGATAGTATGATGGTTACTCTACTATTATTATTATGTGTAAGCTATAATATTGGACTTCCTAAAAGAAATAGAAACACTGTTTCTGGATTCAAGGGGACTATGGTTTGGCAGGTCATTGTGGTCACCTGTATACTTCGATTTTCAATATGCACAGTGGAAATCTTGGCTTTAATGAAAGTCACAAAATAAGAAGGCACCTGGAATCAAGATGGAACAAAGATTACTATGCAATCTTAAAAACATATCTTCAGAGGAAACGAGGGGAAAAGTACATTACTTGAGGAGATCTTTACACACAAATATAGATATATTATGAAACAGATTTTAGAAATTATGAAGAATAACTGATATTTGTCTAAGATTAAGAAGTATCTTGATTTCACTTAAAATTATTGAAGAATTTAAGTGCTGGACATGTGCAAGTTTATATAGTTTATATAAACTGAATTATACAGAGGTCAGAATAGGGACTCAAATACTGACCACCTGTGGTCACCCCAGACCAGTAAACATTTGCATAACAAATGCATTATGTTTTATTCCCCAGGCTAATCCCACATAGGTATATACTAGTATTTCCCATATTTTACAGTTGGGGAAACTTCTTTGACTTAGAGAGGTTAAGTAACTTGCTTGTGGGTAGAAAAGCACTAACTAATAGACCTGAGGCCTGGCTACTAATTTCAGTATGCTATGTCTCACAACGCGTAAAGCTCAAGGAGCATTTTGGCAAGAGCGACTGTGCTCAGCAGAGAAACATGGTGTTGATGAATAGATTTCAGTATTACCGAAAGGGAGCAGTGACTGCTATGCAATGCACTTGTTCATTGTAGGGAGGAGGAAGTGGAGAGTAGGAGGGACCAAAGGAGAGATCCCCCCCACCGCTGTAATGCAGAAGGTGCTCTGTTTCTTGATCCAGTGAGGTCAGATGGGCATATTCACTGTTTTTCATTAAAGTCTATACACTTAGGATTAAACTCTGTAGTAGAGCTTTTTGTTTCAGTCATAAAGTTTGTAAACAAATTTATGTTTGATACACTCAGATCTGCTAATTATGTTCACTAAAATGAGTAAAGGAACTGAATAAATAAAAAAATCACACACACACACACACACACACACACACTATTTGTGCACATGAGAGCATCCCCGGTTTCCTATCGCTTCTCCTCACTCCTGCCCACCTGTGGAAAGGACTCAGAAAGCTTGCACCAGGAGGTCTTGGGGTGCACTACAGAAATGAGAGATAATGGCAAAAGATGCACATCATCCAGGGTATGAAGGTGAATCAGAAATGAAAAGCAACCATATCCACATCATGTAAATATAGGGATAAACAGTAGCTAGACATGCAGCTAGACATTTCACTGGTTAACTGGTCTCTTTAGGCAGATGTATGACATGTCATAGAAAACTGATTCACAGAAATCCAGTCAGAAAAAAATGACTTCTTTTTCTAAGTATCATCACTGGAGAAGAAAATACCATCATGGCAATATTGTGTCTGCCCAGCAATTATTGGGCTCCGTAGTAGAAGTGAAAAAACGGCGAGTATGTAGAATTAAATAGAATTAAGTAATCGTGTCTACTGTTTGTGATGCTAAATGCTTCTATTTCTCTTCCTATGGTCTTTCTGGAGGACCCAGTGACACTGATTGCAGAGAAGCTGTGGAACATCTGGAATTGACTTTGTTGCTGACCACAAGGTTCTTATTTTAAATTTTTGACATCAGTATATATTGTAAGATTAGTAATTAGGAGGTTGAGGAGACTTAATCTTTCCTTTAAAAACTGTTTATTTTTTAAATTTGCAAAAATCAAAGGAATAAAATACCTGAGATCCCATAATATCAAGAAATTACTCTTGATAGATATGATTATTGCCTAAGGGCTGAATGCTGTATTTTAATTTCTCTCATGGGGCCAGGGATACAGCTCAGTGGCACAGCACCCGCCTGGCAAGTACAAGGACCTGAGTTTGATTCCTGGTACAAAAAAAAATAATTTCTCTCACAAATCACTGGAAAGTGGATATTATGCCTTTCATTAATATTTATAATTTACTTAATTTTTAATAATTTTGATTGTTCAAGCTCCACAGTTTCATGTACCACCCCATGCAGAGAGCAGCTATACTCAAAACCCTGTTAGTTACTGCACCTCTGATATTCCTGGATTGGGCAGAACTTCCAGCAATATCCCACAGGAGGTGGAGGTTCTTGTTCTTATTTCTGTTGTTCATGGCTATATAATATTTCTAATATCTTCATGTATTGCTTGAATATTTTAGTTTTTAACTTAGCTATTCTTATAGGCAAAAATATTACAAATTTTAAAAAATCACTTTATAGATAGAAGATGACTTGGTGAGAAAATATCAGAACTACTGATTCTTCTATAGACAGGATTACTTTGTAAAGAAAAATTAGAATTGGGAAATAGAGATATTCCTATTTCCTAGAGGCTGGCAGATGACATTGTAGTCTATAATTCTGCTGCATGACATCATCTATTTATTAAGCTAAATATTTGTTCATTAGTGATTGCCTATTGCCTATAATAAAAATGGATTTGCTTTTATGTACTTATTTAATCTATATGACTAATTGCTTAGCACTGTACAGTGATGCCTCTGTTCACAAATTTGATTTGTTCTACAATTTTGGAAAAGAGGGCCACATTTGTGTTTGTGTGGGAAAAATGGCCACAGTTGTGTTTGTGATCCAATTCAAGGTTTGCAAACAAAAACAGAATTTATTGTATGTCATATGTATTCTTTTTAACTTATTCTAAGAAAGTAAGAAAAGAATGGAAAGTAATCAGAAATTCAAATATAAATATGTTAGGAAGGGACATGGTCTGTCTGAGATCAATAATGACAGAGACATATGCACAGTAACACCTCGGTTCATGAGCACTTCTGTTCACAAGCAATTTGGTTCATGACAGAAGTGTTCAGCAGAATTTTGCTTTCATTCCTGAACTCTGCATCAGGTGATGGAAGTGACCATGGTCATCTTTCCCAGAATCATGGAATGAATTAAGTCCAGAAACGGAGGTACCATTGTGTGTGCCTAGGTTGAGATACTGACACTCTGAAGCAGAGCAAAGCTTGTTTATCTACTGCTCACGGGCTAACTCCAGCTAGGTATTGTTCTGTTTTGTTTTGTTTTGTTTTCTCATCCTAGAGGTCAGAATGATTTGCATAACAATCACATTCATCACCAGGAATTTGTACCCATAAATGGTGTATCTTAGGTCCTCGTTTTTCCTCACTCCTCCCTTCTCTTTAGCCTCTCCCCCTCCCTATTTATACTTTTTTTTTTTTTTTTTTTTGCGGTACTGGGGATTGAACTCAGGACCTTGTGCTTGCCAGGCAAGCACTTATTCCACTGAGCTATATCCCCAGCCCTCCCCTCCCTATTTATAAAGCTTTGTTTCCATGTTTTCCTTTTTTTTTTCTTTTCCCTTCCATCCCCCTTCTTCAGTTCCCCTTTCCCTTTGAACAATTTCTATTTCACAATATCTGTTTTTACATTTCAGTTTTTGTTTACACTTTCAGTTTCTCACACCAGAGAAACAATGCAATATTTACACGTATGTGTCCAATTTATTTCACTTAGGAAAATGGTCTCAAGGTCCATTCGTTCAGCTATAACTACCTTAAACTTCTTTATGGCGAGCAGGTCGTGGGGAAAGGGAACCCTTTTCCACTGTTGGTGGCAGTGTGGACTGGTGCAACCACTGTGGAAATCAGTTGATCAAACAACGAGGAAGAGAGGTCTCATTCAATCCAGCTATTCCCCTTTTGGGCATTTTCCCAGAAAATTAATATCATAGTACAGCGGTATGTGTGCAAGCCTGTTTATAGCAGCATAGTTTATAATTTCCAAACCCTGGAAACAACCCAAATACCCATCAGCCATCGGATGACTAAAGAAGATGTGTGTGTGGGGTGTGTGTGCGCTCGTGTGTGTGTGTGTGTGTGTGTGTGTGTTTATATAGTGCAGTACTACTCAGCCATAAAGGAGGTCAGAATGATTTTAACATTTTATGTTTGAAAAATATATTTCATTTCATGGAAATTATATGCAATTCAAATTTCAATGTCCACAAGTGAAGTGTTATTGGAACACACCAGTGCTCGTGTGTGTCATAGCACAGTGGTGTTGATTTGCGCATCGTCCAGGGCAGGGCGGAGATATTGCAGTAGAGAATATCCCTTGTCCCTGTGCTAAAACATCTACACTCTGTGGCATTTTATGGGGAAAGTTTGCTGGCTCCGTGTTAGGCCATAGAAGGTGGACTATTGCCCCACATAATGCAGTGTGCTTATGGAAATTTTCTTCCATCGTATCGCCAGCCTGGAGCTCTAGAACTGTTTTAGCTAAATACTGCCTTTGAGTTCTGCTTTGATACCACACATCCACGAAGCTTCCTTTGTTCTGCCAAGGGGATGATATTTCTCTGCATGCTCAGATCCTCTGTGCCTCTTACGGGTTCATTAAATTTTGTCTTGCCTTAATTTTAACTAATGGTTATCTTATTTTCTGAGATTGCATTTGTGTTTCACCCCACATCTCCCTTAGAACCTAACATATTGTTTTGTCTGGAGTAGATCACTCCATGTTCCTTCAGTGACCATCAAGGCCTTGATTAACTGTGTATTTGTTAAGGAAAATTGATCCTTAGGAAGTTTTATATAAGGTCTACCTTGTGGATTGTTGTTTTCCAGAATACAGAGTTAGGTGATAACCTCCAGGAAGAAGCTCTTTGTCAGGTGAGATCTAAAATTAAAACATTACTCAGATGCCTGTTTTCCTCTTTCTTTAAGCATTGGCTCATTAAAATATCTTTTCCATTATTTATCAAAAGTTTTCCTTTCGGTTTCTTCCTTGTCTCTACACGACTCTCAGCTCCAGCCGCCGCTTTTCGTGTCTGCTGGCAAAACGAGTGCTCGGGGTTTGCTTTCTTCTTCGCTTCTTATACTGGTAATGTAGCATTTGTCACTGTTTTTCTTATGTATTTTTATTAGAAAAAATTCAATATCAACCTGAAAAGAGTTTTTAAAACTAAATTTTAAATCTTTTTGGGTGTTTTACCTGGACATCCTTTTCTTTATTATTTTCTCTTTTGCTCACCTGAACTGTTTCCTACTGTGGGTGATTTTTCTGTGGTGACCTCCTCTGTGCAAGTAGGCACTTCACCGTAAACTCACAACATGGGAAACTTGCTATTTACATCCAGAGAGATTTTGTGTGGCTCAAGGATCAATAGACTGAATAGATGAGAATAAATTAAATGAAAATAAACTGGAGAGAGAGCTGTGTGTGCAATTCTGCATTGAAAGTGAAGGGTCTTTTCAAGGTTTGTAAAATCATGCTTGGCAGAGAAAAAATAACAAAAATAGATTCACTGAGGGAAATACTTTAAAAATGATTTGGGTATTGATCATTTTTAATCTTTTGCCCTGACCAACTGGGAGATGTATTACAGCCAGAACCGGCAATGAAAAACAGGTCTGTTCTTTAACCTGCCCCAATTCACTTCGACATATTTTATATCTCAGGGGACTTGGCCACAAAGTCCATTAGAGCTTTGCAGGCAGTCAGGTCAAATCAATTGTCCACACTGCAGACAGGGTGCTCATCATTTACGGTAATTCACCCCCGTCATGGTAGAGGAGAGGAAAGGTTAAAAGCTGTGTTGCCAGGAGCACATCTCATCTGTCTTTCAGTATATTGGTCATACCCAAACACTGTTTAAGGAACAAGACGTAGAACTTTAGTTGCACGTAGGGATCTTATATTCAATGGACACATCAGAAACTATTCATTGTAGTCGAGTAGAAATAAGGAAATGTGCTCCTAAACAAATATGAATAATTGCCTATGCTTGATTAAATGTATGCAGTGTGCAGAATGCTTAGTGATAAAGTCTGGGAAGATTCAGAATCTCTTGGGTATCTGACCTCCCTCAGAGTCCCTTTCTCTCCCCACCATCAGGCAAGATTCTACTTCACATTTGTTACATGGATATGAGGCTTATATATCTACTGGAAGCAAAATGATTGGTCCTCCACAGCACAGAGATCAAATAAAAGAGCTACTAAGAAATTTGGTGATCTTTATACTTTTGGAGGGAAAAAAATTTAAACGTTACATTTAAAATTGTCAAATAATATTTTATGGTAGGCACCAGTCTAGTATAAATACATCCTTCAGGCTTTGTTATTAACATGAACTGATATTAGCTTGCAGACCCAACCAGATTTTCCCGTGGTGTCAGCTGGCCTTGCCTGTATGCGACAAACTCAGGTCTTCCCTGGAATTTTCAGTGAGATGCAAATGTATCTGCTGCTTTTCAGAACTGGGGTAAATTAAAGGGTGTGTGTAAACATTAGTCTTTCTTCTTATTGCTCTCTTTGCTTAGTTTCTCTTTAGAATATTTTCCATTATTATACACTTCATGAAAAGTAAATTAT
This sequence comes from Dinomys branickii, assembly GCA_004027595.1. NCBI lineage: Eukaryota > Metazoa > Chordata > Mammalia > Rodentia > Dinomyidae > Dinomys > Dinomys branickii. The sequence goes on along the minus strand of PVLD010018378.1, from coordinate 27,804 downwards.
TTTAAAGATGGCTTCATCTTTACTGGTGAAGAAAATCAACTGTGAAGGAGGTTTATTTGGGGGGGGGCTCATTTCCGAATAATTAAAAAATGCTGGAAGTCAATAAAATCCATGCAGCAAATGTTTTCTGATCTTTTCTGTGTACTTGTTTCTATTTAAAGAAAGAAGCAAAGAAACGGCACCTGTAAAAATCTGTAAATTTATTTGCAGGAAATTGCTTTGTCAACAGGATAAAAATGGTCTCATTTAACTGGACGTAGAGAAAAATATGCTTATAGCTATTTATGTAACTCTTTGCAGCATCACTTGTCTATTGTGTTGCTGCAGATCAGGACTTCTTTTTGTTCCTGCCTGTAACTTCCTGTGCCTTCCAGCTTCAGAGGCAGTGGGCGAGAGATGGCAAACTGTGGGAACAGAGACCTTTAAAAAGAAAATAGCATGATATCATGTTGGTCTACATAAGACCACATCTTAAAATAACTAATAACTAGAGCCAGAACCCTAGATACAGGACAACGATAATTACAAGTCACAGATAAGTTTTCATTTGCTGCAGAAAATAATAATGAATATCTTTAAAGATATCTGCTCTGATCACTCCAGTTATAAATATGCTGAAAACATCAAATCAGAAGAATTTCAAAACTGTTGCCTGAGGCAATAGTTCTGGCATTAAGTTTGCAGATTGGGAAATAGACAAATTTATCTGGACTCTCAAATCAGAGAATAGTTGATGCATCTTCTGAAAAAAAATCCTTTGGAGCTTGTATCTGGTCTCGAATTTTGAAGGCCAAATTCCTGCCTAATGCAATTTGAAGCAGGTAGGGCAGTTCCAACAATAATTGAATCTTCAATAAAAATGGTGACTTTACTTCTTAGAAGTAGAATATATCATGGTTATAGAGTAGAACTTTTTTGCAAGCAACTGGTTATTTGAAGAGTATACTTAAATGTGTGTTTTTAAAAGTTCAAAATACAGTGGTACCTCAGTTCATGAATTTAATTTGTTCCGTGATCCTGCAAAAGATGGTCATGTTCATGTTTACTTAGGAAAGATGGCTGTGATTGCATTCATCATGCCATGCAGAGTTTGCAAACACAGGCAAAATTTTCCCAAACAATTCTGTGTATGAGCCAAATTATTCACAAACAAAAGTATTTGTACACAAGTATGAAGTAGCACTGTAATTATTTCAGTTGTTCAAACTGTTGGTTGAAAGGATGTGTCCTTATTTACGACACAGCCAAGTGACAAGTAGAAGGGTAGAATCTTTCCTAGGGAATTTTTTTTTTAAAGACAAAAGAATGGAGACAAATAAACCAGAATAACACAAAAACAATACAGGAAATACCAAATTATAGAGAAGATAGTAGGGAATTAGCTCTGGATGCTGAATTACATAATGTTATCTTCTTATTTGTTAACACAAAAACAATAAAGGAAATACCAAATTCTAGAGAAGATAGTAGGGAATTAACACTGGATGCTGTATTACATAATATTATCTTCGCATTTGTTACTCAGTTATACAGATGATGGCTCATTCGATTAATCAGTTTTCTTCACCCTCATCTCTGTTGTTCTACCACCCAATCAGTCGACTTCCCTCTGATAATAACTGTACTTTTTAGTTTATTTACTCCCTTAGGCTCTCACGTTGGAAAGAGAAATTGCTGCTTCAAATTATGCTGTAACAAACATGGGTATACACAGATCACTATGGCTGGAGGTGGAAAAGCACCCATCCTCAAAGATGGTAGATAGGCAGGGTTCACTATGGTCAAGCCCCCACTGACAGGCCCTCAAGGCCATTAGGGGTCCAGTTGAGTAGGCGGGGTTACCCAGTGAACTGCCAGGCTCCACCTTGAGACAGTGCACCCAGAGGCTCAGTCAAGTCCTCAGTGTCACCCTTAGTGGACCGCTGGTCTCCGCCCCAGCGAGGTGCTCCCAGGGGCCTGGTTGGGTCCGCGGGGTCACGCCTGTGGACTGCCTGGCTCTGTCCCATCACTGCACTGCTGGAGGCCTAGTCCAGGTCTTCAGGGTTCTCATGTAGCCTGGAGGGAGCCCCCTCCCCCGTCAGGCTACTGAGCTTCCCGTCAAGGCCCCCAGGGTCCCCTTATAGGCCACTAGTGTCTCCTTGAAGGCCGCCTATGATTCTTTGGAGGCTATCCTCACCCAGCTAGAGAACCGGGTCTGTACCCTAGTTCCAGGTCTTCACCTCCTGCCACCTCTCAATTTCCAGTATTGCTTCTCTCCACACCTTGCAGCTGGGCATTTGGCACACTTACGATGCTGGGCACAAGTGGTGGGAGGTCTCCCCCACCCATTCTCACTGTCATAGCCCAGGGTGTATACTAAGTTTAGTTATTAGTTCTAGGAGAGAATTGGAGGATTTTCTCAGGTCTTCTGTGTAAAGTATGCTGTTGTCTCTAGGACTCCAGGACTGCTGGTTTTCATGTAATTTGTTGCTATGGGTTCATACAAGGTTCATATATGCAAGCAGTAAGAAGTCCCTCTTGGTGCTCATATTAGTAGTTTAGGGTGAGTCCTGAAGTCCATAGACTCAGCAGGCTGCTGTCAGGGACACATCTTGAATGCTTGGGCCACCAAGACTCAAGGTGCTGAGAGACGGAGTTCTGGGTGGGAGCTGAAGCCAGGTAACTCAGCTCGTGCTTCCTGCTTGGTGTTGGAGTGAGAAGGGCGTGGGGCCATGTGGCCCACCTCCATCTGCAGCTCTCTCTTATCTTACTGTTGTGCTCCAGTTCCTGTTTGTTCTTTGGCAGGACCCCTGGGAATTGCTGTGGCCCTGGGGTTGCTGCAGGTGCTCTCTGCTGGTAGTTGCTCACACAGTGGAGAGGTAGGAGGCCACAGCCTCAGAGCAGGTGTAGAGCTGGGGGTGGTGGGCTGTGTCCTGGTTGCTTTGACCCCACTTTGCCTCCAGGCACTTACTAGAAAGTTTGCTGCAGAGTGGGGATTCTGTTTTAGTGGCTGTTGTAACTTGTCATCCTCACACTGGGTTTGACAACACCTCCAGACCACTGCTGCCTCTTTTCTGCACTGTGCTCTCTTCTCTCCAGTTTTGGACCAGCTCTCGGAGTTCTGCTCTCCCTTGGCCGAGTTGGGAGGCTCCCTCAAGCACGGGCCTCCAAAACTGAAGCTGTGAGTGCCAGAATAAGGAAGCAGGCCGAGGGTATGTTTGGAGTGGTGACTTCCTCTTTCTCTGCCTCCTCTTCCTCTAACTGTGCCATGGCAGCCCTCCAAGCTTTTCCTCTAGGAGAGGTCTTGTTAGCTCTTTCTGAGGGCTTCAGTTCTCATTTCAGATTCATCCTGTGTCCACGGGATCCATTTCTCTGCTTCTTGTCTTTCTTATGTTGCTATATTCCAGTGTCTGGGTGGTGATCCTCTGGGAGGATCTTTCTCTGTGGCTTACCTGGTCACCATTTTCTCAGAAGTCTTCTCCCAGAGAATTTTTAAAAAAGATTAGACAATGGCAATTGGCAGATGTCTTTCTCATGGTTGAAAGCAGTGAGGAAATGAGCTATATCTTCTTCAGAATTTCCAAAGCAGCTCTGCATTTTCTTTTCTTTTGGGGGGGATTTTTATTATAGCTCTTTTAGAAAACTGTAAGGAGAGATAAATGGCTATAAACACAATTTAGACCCTACTTGAACTTATCTATGTATCTGTACTTGATGATATAAACATCCAGATTATTGTAGTTTGGGGATTATTGGAGTTTGAATTGTGGAAATGTCTCAAAACCTGTGTAGTCTCCAGGCTGGATGTGAAAGTGTTTTAAAGAATCAGAACTCATATGTTAGGAGAGGAATGCACCAGGGTTACCTTCTTAACAGTGCCATCGTTACCTGGAGAATTGAGAAGGGAATCCAGTAGACTAAATGAGGTAGGGTAGGTAGAAAACACCAGTATTCTTTTCTTCTCTGAGCCTTCATACATCACTACATCAGAGTTTTTGTTCACTCATTTTACTTAAAATTGATCTCATTTTTCTCCTCTGTGTCCCTTCACTTCATTTTTTTCTTCATTGAACTAATGTTTTATTGTCTGTTTCCTCATCTTGAGTGTAAGCTCTGTAAGAACAGGGGATTCGTTCTATCTTCAGCTATTTCATTGGAACCTGGAGCAGGCATGGTGTTACATGCCTAGAATCCCAGCATTTGGGAAGCAGGATTGCCATGAGCTCAAGGCCATCCTGGGCTACATAGTGAGTTCAAGACCAGCTTGAACTACATAGTGAGATACTGTCTCAAAAAACAAAAGGAAGGAAAAAAAGGAAACACAAATTTAAAACAGGGAGCTAGAGATGATCAACTTATAGAAAGATAGGTTTATTTTGGCTCACAGTATTAAACGGTCCAGTCTGTGCTTGGTGGCCCCATTGCTTTGGGAGCTCTCATGGAGGGGAGGGTAGCAGAGCAAAATGCCCCATTTTATGGTTGAAGAAAAAAAAGGAAAGAGCCAGGGTCCCACAGTCCCTGTGAAACATGTGCCTCCGTGAATAGACTGCCCACTTGGCCCCATTTTAAAGGTTCCAACTCCTCACTGTGGTACTTTACCTGATGTCTTGGCTACTTTTCTTATTGCTGAGACAAAATATCAGATGCCCAAAGTTAAATGAGGAAATGTTTATTGTGGCTTACAGTTTGTAGAGGTTTCAGTTCATAGTTGGCTGGCTCCAAGCCTGGGGGGCACAGCAGAGGGGCATCACAGAGGAAAAACAGTTCATGGTGAGCAGAAGGCAGCAAAGGAGTGAGGTAGTGAAGCAGTAAGCAGTGACCAGCAACAGCAGCAGCACTCTTTCTGTCCCTTACGTTCTATGCAGGCTACCAGCCCCTGGGGCAGGTAACACTCACACACAGGGTGCAGCACCCTTAATCCTAGCATTTTTAGTCCCAGCATCATGCACTCTAGGTCTAGCCCCTCTGAAAAGCTCCACCTAAGACCTTAAGAGGCTTTGTGGGGTGGATGTTTAGATATAAACCATAACAGATGAGAACCAAACCTTTAACACATTGGGCTACAATTCTACACAATTATGTCTTTTTAATTTTCCCAAGATGCATTTCATCCAGTCAGGTATAAAAATGGTGGTCAGAGAATCTACAAGAAAGAAGACACAATCTTGAATTCCAATTTTTTATTCAAAAGATTAAAGGAAAGTCACAGGAGAGCCTGTTTTTCATTCGTTCTTACCTCCCATCTCTTATCTTGTTTTCTCTATCTCGATTTACGAAATAAAAATCCCCCCCCTCCCACCAATGGTCCAATGTGTCCTTCATCCCCACTCAGCATAGCTTATTGTGTGTCCCAATTTAAACCAAAATGGGCCAACACAAGGAATCTGCCAGATGTCCTTGCCTTTCCTATCTCACAGTTTTCATTCATGTACTTCTGTTTTTCAATTCAATAGAAGAGTAGTTTATGGAAATCCATGTTTTGCATTGTTATTTATGAAACTTCAATTCTTGTTAAATCATATGGTGACAAACTGATGATTTCATAAGGGGGGATTTATATTGATGGGATTCAAAGTTAGATTTGTCTGGGAAGTATAATGTAGGAATTAAAAGTATTTAGAGGTCAACTTAAAATATTATAGAAAGTAGACAACTTGTACCTATTTTTCAAAAAATCTAACAAAAGCAACCTAAACATAAGAGTTAAAACAGTAAATGTCCATGAAGAAAACCTTGTGATAGATCTCTGTGACTTTGGTTTTGACAAATGATTCTCAGTTATGATACCAAACTCATGAACAATGAAAGAAAAAAAATAGATGTACTAGACCACATCAAAATTAAAACCATGCATGAGTCAAAATCCACGATCAACAAAATGAAGACAACGGACAGAAAAGGAGAAATCATTTTTAAATCATATATAGCCTGAGGATCTTCTATCTAGAATATAGAGAACATGTGCAACTTAGTAATAAATAGACAAGCCATTTAAAAATAGTAAAAAGATCTGTCTTGGTTACTTTTCTCTCGTTGCTGAGACAAAATACCGAACACCAAAAATGAAGGAAGGAAAGGTTTATTTAGCTTACAGTTTGTGGAGGTTTCAGTCCATATTTAGCTGCTTAGAGGCAGAGTGGCACATGGCAGAGAGCAAACTGTTCAGGGCAGCAGAGCACAGCAAAACCAACCAGCCAAAGGGAGGAATGGCTGCAAGCAGCCTCCTTTTCTCCCCTACATTGTAAACAGCCCACCCCCACCCAGGGGGCGTGTACCTCTCACATAACCTCCATGCCCTCCACTTCCACAGGCTCAGGATGTATACAAAGTAAGCACCCTGGCTTCCTGCTGAATCACTCAGCCAAACCTCTGGACTCCCCAAGTTGACACAATGCATCAACCATAACAAGATCTTAATAGATATTTCTTTTATTTTGAGTTGTTTTGAGACAGGGTCTCACGGTAGTTTAGGCTGGTCTTGAACTCAACATGTAGCCCAGGCTGGCCTCAAACTTGTGGAGACCCTCCTGGCTCAGCATTCCAAGAGCTGGGATTACAGGTGTGGCCACTATTTGGGTCTGACATTTCTTTACAGAAGAGATGTAAACGGCCAATGAGCACACAGAAAGATGTTTACTGTCATTAGTCACCAGGGAAATGCAGACTATCATGAACTACCATGTCACATATACTAGGATGACTAGATCGAAAAAGCCAAATAATCATGAGTGCTGATATGGATGTGGAGATATTGAAATCTTACTACATTGTTAGTGAGAATTTAAAATGCTGCAGCTCTTTTTTTTTTTTTTAGAACCAGTCTGTTAGGGCCACCCTGGGTGTGTGTGCCTCAGGTGTGCTGCAGCCCCGCTACCATGGCCTGGGTTGTGTTCCCTCTGTCGCCACCCTCAGCGCCAGTCCTCCAAGCTCCCCAGTGTGCAACCCCAAAGAGAAGCAGCAGCTACTGGTCTGTATAAGTGGCCAGATCAGTGACGGACTGGGGGACCGAGGTCTGATAGAAAGCAGCAACCGGCTGAAGCCTCATGAAGCCCAGAGCTGCAGAAAGAAGGTGTTCTGGGTATCTTGGTTCTCCATTACTGACACACTGGCCCTTACCATGGCTGCCTCCAGGAGATCTTTGGACATTTCTATTGAAAGTGCTCTTAGAGGGACGCCCAGGAACATGGTAACCAGGTAAGCAGCAGAGAAAGATCCTCCTGGAGGATCACCATCCAGATACTGGATTATAGCAACATGAGAAAGGCAAGAAGAGAAGCAGGTCCCCTAGTGGTAAGAAGGATTTGAAATGAGAATTAAAGCCATCAGAAAGGGTAAACAATTTCCCTCCCTGAGGAACAGCTCAAGCAACAGCCATGGCACAGCTAGAGGAAGAGAAGGAGGAGAAAGAGGGAGTCACCACTCCATACACACCCTTCCACGCTCCCTCGTTACTGTACTCACAGCTTCAGCTTCAGAATCCTGTGCTCACGGCAGCCTCCTGACTTGGCCTGAGGAGAGTGGAATTCTGAGAGTTGCACCACAACCAGAGTGGAGAGAGCACAACCCAGAAAGGAAGCAGTGGTGGTTGGGAGGTTCTGTCGAACCCAGCTTGATGATGAAAAGGCACAACAGCCACTAAAGCACAATAGCCCACTCTGCAGTGACCCGCTCTAATCAGCCCCTTGAGGCAAAGTGGAGACAACTCAACCCGCACAGAGCCTGCTGCACTGAGCTCTGCACCTGCCCTGAGGCTGTGGCCCTCTACCTCTCCCCTGTGAGAGCAACTACCAGCAGAGAGCAGCAGAGAGCAGCGGCAGTGACCCTTGGACCATGGCAGTTCCCAGGACCCAGCCAATGAACAAATGGGAACTGGAGCACACCAGCAAGAGTGAGGTGCAGATGGAGCGGGGACAGATGGCCCCACACCCTTCTCACTTCAATACCAAGCAGGAAGCACAAGCCAAGTTAGGGGTAGAGACTGGCTGCTCACAGGGGTGACCCCATGGTCTCGACTGGCCCCCTGGGTGTGCCACATCGGGGTGGAGACTGGTGGTTTGGGGGCGTGACCCCACAGACTCAACTGGGTTCCATCCTGAGCCCCCTCTGTGAACACCTTGAGACTTAATGCCCCTCATGCCCAACATGTGTTCCAGACAGCAGTGGGCTGAGACCATGGACTTCAGGAGCCACTCTAAACTACTAGTATGAGCACCTAGAGGGACTTCATACCACTTGCAAATATGAACCTTCTATGAACCCACAGAGACAAGATATACATAAAGCAGCAGTCCAAGAGATCGAGAGATGACAATATACTCTACACAGAAGACCCGAGAAACTCCTCCAATTGTCTCCTAAAACTAACAGTTAAACTTAGTACGCACCCTAGATTAACTCAGAGAGTATGGGTTGGGGGGACTTCACCACACTTGTGCCCAGCATTGTAATTGCACTCAATGACAAGCTGTGTAAGGGGCGGGGAGCAGCAGCACTGGAGATCCAGAGGTGGGAAGAGGCAAAGACCTGGAACTAGGGGGCAGACTGCTGGTTGGGGATAGCCTCCAAAGAGTCACAGGCAGCCTGCAGGGAGACACTGGTGGCCTATGGGGGGACCCCAGGGGCCTTGACAAGGAGCTCAGCAGCCTGTCTCACCCCATGCTACATGAAAACCTTAGGGACCTGGACTGGGCCCCTGGACATGCGATGATGGGGCAGAGCCTGGTGGCATGCAGGGGCAACCCTGTGGACTTGACCGGGTTCCTGGGTGTGTGCCAACCTGGCGGAGCCTGGTGGTGCATGTGAGTGGTCCTGAAGACTCAACTGGGCCCCTGGGTGCACTGCATCGGGGCAGAGACTGGCGGCTTGAAGTGGCAACTCCATGGTCTCGACCGGGCCCCTGGGTGTGCCACATTGGTGTGGAGCCTGTTGGTTGGTGGGGGCGACCCTGCGCCTTGACTGGGCCCCCGGGTAAACCTTATCTGGGTGGAGCCTTGTGGAGCAGGGCGGCAACCCACTGTCTGGATTGAACCCCTGAGGGACTTGAGGGCTTGTCCGTGGGCTGCTGATCACAGTGTTCCTGTCTCCCTGCCCATGTACTGTCCTTGAGGTTCGGTGCTTTTCCACCTAATGCTATGTGTGCACCCATGTATGTTGCACCATAATTTTAAGCAGTCATGTGTCTTCCCAACGTGAGAGCCTGAGGGAGTGAATAAAATAAAGTACAGCTACTATCAAAGAGAAGACAACTGCTAGGGTGGGGGAACAGCAAAGACGAGGACGGTGAAAACTGATCAACTGTACGTGCCTGTATTTGTATAACTGAGGAAGCAATTTCAAGATAACATTATGTAATACAGCAACTACTGTTAATTCCCTACTATCTCCTCTGTAATTTGGTATTTCCCTTATTGACTTTGTGTTATTCTGTTCCCTTATTGACTTTGGTTTATGTGTTTGGTTGTTGACATGTTTCCATTCTTTTGTCTTTAAAATAAAATAAAATAAAAAAAGAAAAGAAACAGTCTTAGTTCCTCAACCAAAGCTAGAGTTATTAGATGACTTGGCATACAGTGTACAGCTAAGTATATACCCATGCCTGGTATATAGTCAAAAGAAATGAAAATATATGTGCACACAAAATTTATATATAAATGTTTATAGCAATGTTTTATAATAGCCCATAGGTGGAAACAAACCACAAGTCTAGCAATGGATGAATGGGCAAGTGAAATGTAGTTTATACAAATAATAGAATATTATTTGGCCATAAAAAGGAACAAAGTAAGCATGCAGGTTAGAATTTATATGAAGTTTGAAAATACTATGTTAAATGAGAAGCTCCCTTCACAAGTCCTGCATATTATATGACTCCATTCAGTTGAAAGTATAGAAGCAGAAAATCTGTAGAGATAATAAACTAGCTGTTGCTTGGGGATTAGATGGATGTGTGGAAACTGGGCTCAAGGGCCCTAGTACAGGTTTCTTTTGAGGCAACACAAATATTCTAAACTTGATTGCAGTAATGCTTGCACATGTCTGTGACATTACGATATCCATTGAATTGTACATTTAAATGCATGAATTAAAGCGTGCATGAATTATATTCCAGCATAGGTCTTATTAAAAAATTCATTCTGCATGTGATAAACATTGATGATTTGTACTGGATTAAATTATCCTGTAGGGTCACTGTCAGCAATACCTTTCTTTGTACAATTTTTCTGGATAACTTAAACATGAGTGAGAAGCCTCAGACCTTCTAAATTTATAAACACACTCTTTTGGCAGTAACCTTCCTAAACCATGAATTCTATTTCTTCTCTTTCGTCTAATTTCAGATTGTATAATTTTTTTCAGAAATTTAATAGGATTTCCCTTGAAGATATCATTTAAATTTTAAATGTTGGTAAATGATTGAATACTTTCTTGATAAAGTTTATCAATAATAAAAAGATCATTAATCACATATGAGTAGGAGAATCATTCCACTTTTTATTCTAAAGACATTAATACTGAAGCACGGACTCCCTCTAACAATGAAATTACCTCCTATCAGCATATTTGATGGTAGTGAGCAGTATCTCCTGGTAGTGTGGCAATTCCAACATTGAAAGTGTTCCTTCCTTATCATGGCACCTTCTCAATGTCATAAAAAGTAATAAATTTTTCTAGTTGGAGGGCAAACACACATTTAGTCATTGTGACTTAATAGCAATCAGAGAACCACATCACAGAATGGAAATTAGTAGTGTGCAAAAGAGGATAAATGCATAAGGATGATAGAATAAGGGATGTAGAGAGATGATATGAGGAGGGAAAGGTATCTTAAGGATCAGAGTTTGGAAAAGAAGGCAACAAGTGACCCATCAAAGACTCTCATTTATCTATATTGGGCTAATGGAATTTTTTTTTCGTTACTACAACTCAGTTACTTATAAAACTTACTCCAGTTAATAACATGGGGATAAAGGTAAGCTTGTACATCAACAGGTCCTGGAGCATCATTGTTGGTGCCATCTTGGAACATGCAGCCATGGAGGGAGGAGAGCTCTGAACCCACGGGGAAGTTGCTGCCACCAGACCCATTTTGGATTCTATGCTGGGTTGATCGTGTCAGTGTGCCTGTGTCTTTTTTTCTGTTCCTAGTCTGCTACAGGGGGCACCAACCCCGACAATGCCCAGACCTATCCAAGCTCAAGTCATCTTTCCACTGTTGCAATTACAGAAACAAAAAGGAGGACTTGTTAGAGAGTGGGCCGTGTAGAGTTCAACTGCTGACCACAAAGGGACCTACGGCAGTGTTGATAAAACTCATATTCACGGTTTCTACAGTCAAGATAACGCTGTGCTGCACCTGTGGGCTGCGGCCACTCCCTATTCCAGAGCAATAAAACTGCCAACTTTAGATCAAACATTTTTCTTAACTGGCAAGATTTACTGCCTTTGTTTCTCAAGGCCCCGTCATTTTTGCAGACTTTTGCTTCTGATGTGCCCTCCTTCTCCTGTACCCCCCGAATCTGTGGAAACCTAATAAATACTATGGGTGATCTAGAAGTTTTGTCTTAGCTTCCAGAGAGTTTGGACCTTCTTGGATCCTAAAAACATAATTGCATTTGTCTTTATTTAATCCTTTTCTCTACACTTGTCCATAAGGTCAAGAGCCAGACAAGCTCCTGATAGCATAGTTTGCAAATAGAAGAACAATTTTACCAAATGCTTCTGGTTGTGAACCAAATTGTTCACACCAATCACTCATGAATGAAAATGCCACTCTGACTGCATAAGGAAAACCTTTAGTTAATCTCAATCCTAATTTGGTATTATTGCCACACTATAACAGCTTAAAGTTGACATTAAACTGTAATTGGCACTGCTAAGAAAGATGTGATTAGAAATGTTCCTTAGACATTTATAAGGTGTTCTGTTTCTTATAAGAAAGGTATCATAGTTAAAACAGATCGTCCATTTGATTGGCTTAGGAACTGCCCTGGGGATTAGTAAAGCACACTTCTGGGTTGGCCTGGGGGGATCATGGAGGCACGACCTTGAGGTTTGTGTTGGTCCCTTGCTTCTTGACTGGCATTGTTTCTCTACTCTCTCCTGGATTATGTAACTTTAAAAACTATAATATTTACATAAAAGTATTTGCCTTGAGTCTCAGAGGAAATTTTGGTAGACTTTTTAGCAATGCTGTGACTATTAAGACTTTGGAAAGAGATTCTTGTATTTAAATTATTCTCTGGATAGTTGTATCTTCTTAGGTTGAACTATGACCTTGATCTTATTTGAACATTGAGTATATTTTAAGGGGCTGTGTTTGGATGACAAACCGATGAGTGGTGGGATGTGACAGTTAAGGTGAGCTGTCAAATTCATTGGCTTGAGAATTGCCCAAGGGATTATTGAAGCACATTTCTGAGTGTGTCTGCGTGGGTCCTGGAGGGGGAACTTTGGGGACTGTATCTGCTTCTTTGCCCTTTCCTCTCTGGTGCTCTTTCCCTGCTTTCCTTCCTGCCTGCCTTGGGCCTCACAGTTTTAATTCTGTCATGCCCTTTTGCCACGGTGTTGTTGCCTTGGAGCCGTCTGAGCACGGACTCAACCCCATGACACTATGAGTCAGATTAAACTTCTTCTCTTTTGTGTAGTGGATGTCAGTGTGACCCAGATGTGGGAAAGCTAACTAATGTGAAAGTTAACTGTTTTATAACATGCCTATAATCAGAATGTCTTTGGCTCAGATGTAGAAGGCTAAAGTAGTATTAGAGGGCTTAGTATTATACTATAGGAAAATTTATGAAACTCATGGTCCTGACTGGTATTTTGTAAGCTTCAATATAGCACTCTCCGAATCCACAGGGCCAACATTAATTCTAACACTGTACCTGCGGTTGTTGGGTCTTTGTAGAAGTAAGTAGTGCTGTACAGATAGAGTCTAGATGTAGAAAAAATGTAGATGTAGCAAATCTAGATGTAGTAAAAATCTATTCATTTTCAGATTCTTAGTTGTAGTCTACTTATAGTAGTATAATGTATGCACATGACTTAATATGGCTTAGTTAGAGAATCTTAATATTTCCATAGAATTCTGATATAGTAAAAGTTAAGGTATCTGACATCTGAAAGACTGTGCTTTTTCAGAACTCTGCTACTTACTAAATTAGGTAGTTATTTAAGTTTTTTCTACATAAAATGAAGCTCATGTGCGGTTAAATAAATTCAATATGTTAATTTCACTATAGTGCCTGGAAAATAGCCAGTGTTTACAGTCAGAGATCTTTTTATAGTAAAATTTAAATGAGATATTTAAGTACTGTGGGAGTCTGTGAGCTCCTAGTGACAGATTTGAAATTTGCATCTTTTTATTTAAAGGATAATTTAGAGGAGTTAGAAGGACACAGTCTAGATAATCTATACTATCATGGCTGTCTAGTGCTCATGTTAACACTCGTGTTTCCAATTATCTTGGTGCTAAATGGTGGTCAAATCATATCATTGCATAGTGTAAGATTGAAATATTTACAGTAATTCAAATACTACATGTTGAAGGCAAAGTGCAAGCAATTATAAGAAAACTTAATTCATACCTATGTACTTAAAAATGCTTACCACAAAACAGAAATGTTTTTCATCAGTATTTTTAAGATTGAAAACTAATATCAGTTACGTTTTTTGTTCTCAAAGCCTGTTATATAGGTTAATAAAATAACTTCACAGTGAAATAGGACATATTTATAGGGCTATCAAGTTATACTTTATTGAAAATTCATTTATACTATTTTATATAATCTACATAATTGATATTTGCTTTTAATTCAAAGTTCAATTGGCACCAAGGTTTGGGGCAAAGTTGTATGAGCTCTGTCCACATCCTCAGTTTTGGTCTCAGGATCCTTTTCCTTCATAGCTCACTCTTCTCTGGTGCCTCTTGATCCTCTCCACGAGACCAGCAAGAGAGGGACAGAGGATTTTATGATCCAGGTTAGAGGCGGGTGCAGTTTTTGGACTCACAGTCTACTTCACTGCTGAGGAGCGGGAACGCTTCACCTAACTCGTGACATTTATATCACAGACGGTATGGTTGTGTGCTCGCATCTGCAGTGTCAGTCCCACTGCGAGCCTCAGCAGCATTCACTACACCACGTTATTCAATGCTAAGAGCCCAGTCCCCCTCCCAAATTGTCTCTGGACCAGTCTCTTATTTAATTTGAACTTGCATATCCTCCAAACTTCATGGTTTCTTACCAGTAACCCTACCAAGCATTTATGATCCATGAATCTGGATCTCTGCCTCAGTTTCCTGATTGTGGTCAGTTTTACTGGTAGCCCTATTTTTTCCTGAACTTTAATCAATTTGTCTAAACAGCTCTTACAACAGACAATCTTTTCCGTTTCCCAGGTCCCTCGTCTACTGCCTGGGGCCAGCTGGACCGAGGTGCAGCCCCTCCTTCATCCAGCGAGGACTGTAATGGTGCCTTTCACTGGCCCATTGACTGGATATTCTTGTTGCTGTGATATGCTGCTCAGAACACACACTTACAGGAGCAGTGCCGCCTGAATACAGTGGCATTTCCCTATCTCATGGACTTTATAATGTAAACTGCAGGCTGACTAAGCCAGAAGGGTAATTGATTTTCTTTTCATTTCTATTTTTGTTTTATGGATAAAATGAAACAAAATTTCATAAAAATAATAAGAGAATAACAATTGTTAATACACTGTGTATTGTTATCTTCAAACTAGTTATTCAGAGTATAAGATATGGGTATAAAAATTTTTCCAAACAATATTAACACAAACGTTTCTTTTCATTGAACTAAGAGCAACTAGTAGTATAACTATTTCTTTTCCTTTCCCCTTCCTTCCTTTCTCTCTTGCCCTATTGTGCTTCTTTTCTTTTGAACAATTCCTTCCCATTTTACAATGTCTATTGTACATCTTGGTCTTTATTTACTCTTTCAGTTTCTCACACCAGGGAGACAATATGATGTTTAGACATATGAGTCTGATTTATTTCACTTATGAGTATGGTCTCCAGTTGTATTCATTTACCTATATATGACTCATGTTTATCTTTTTTTATGGCTGAGTAGTACTTTATTATGAAAAAAGATCAGTTTTTTTATTCATTCCTCAATTGATGAGCAGTTGGGTTGTTTCTAAGATTTAGCTACTATAAATTGTGTCGTTATAAACATGGATGCACACATATCACGGTGATACGATGTTTTTAATTCTTCCAGGAAGTTACACAGACAGGGAATAGCTGGGTCAAATGAGATCTCTAATCCTAGTTTTTTGAGGAATCTCCAGACTAATTTCACCAGTGTACATTTCCACCAACTGTGAAGAAGAGTTCCTTTTCCCTCATAGCCCTTCCAGGATTTGTTATTTGTGTTTTAAATTTTTTTTAAAAGAATAAAAAAAACCCCAAAATAACAACAACATAGATAAAAACAAAACAAAGCAAAAACAATAAAAATGGTACAGGGTTTCAAAACAAAATGATAGGAATTAACAGTGGTAGTTATATTACATATTGTTATCTCCAGCAAAGTTGCTCAGATTACCAGATATGACAAAGGAAGATTGATCAAACTATTAAAGAGAATAAAAAAAAATAAAAAAACTATCAGAAATGATACAGCACTTCACTAAACAAGATGGTAGGAATTCATCAATGGTTGTTATATTGCATATTGCTGCATTTTGTGTTCAAATTAGTTGTTCAGATTACCAGATATAAGCATGCAAAATTGGTCAAAAAATTCAAGCATTAACTGTTCCTTTTAATAAACCATTAGACAGCAGCAGTACAAATATCCCAGATATCTATCTATCTATCTATCTATCTAATTTTTTTCCTTCTTTCTTTTTCTCCTTTCCCTCATCCCCCCAAACCAAAAGGTACAATAGATATTGTTATTGTTGATTTCTCGATGATAGCCATTCTTTCTGGGGGGAGATGGAATCTCAGCATTGTTTTAATTTGCATCTCTTGAATGACCAGTGGTGTTGAACTTGTTTTCACATATTTATTTGCCATTTGTATTTCTTCATCTGAGAAGTGTGTATTCATCTTGGCTGCCCATTTTTGGATTGGGTCTTTGAATCTAAAGGGTCTAATATTTTTCAGTTTGGTTTTCTTTTCTGCCCATATCCCACAATTTTTTTTTCATGGCTGAACTTAGAGCTTCAGATATTCCCAAGGGCTTTAGCTTATCTGTTAACTGGTCTGGTCATTTCCAAGTCCTTTGAGAGAAATCTTTGTCTTGATACATGGCAGGAAAGGATAGTTTTTGCTCCTATCTAATCTGAAGAGGATTAGTACTATTCATGATTTAAGTGTGGCAGTTTCAATTTTTAGACAGTGTCTTATATTTTAGGTTATATCCTAAAATAATTTCATTCAAAATGATGTTATTGGTATTTTTAAACTTCGTGATTAAAACTCTTCTTGTATACTTTTTAAATTAGATTTTTTAAAAAACAGTAATGTTTAATTTGTATTCTTTCTATTACAGTTTTATAAAAAATTATATGATACATTTAAAGTATATATATATATATATATATATATATATATATATATAAGGCATATGATATATATTATATTTGGGGCACTGGCAATCAACCCGGGGCCTCATATAAACTAGGCAAGTATTCCTCCACTGAGTCATGCCCCCAATCTTTTCAAAAATTTTTTAAACTAATGCTTTTAGTCTTTTAATTTGAAATGAAATAGAAGATTGAGTTTCACTTTGTGTAATTCTGATGTTCAGTCTCTATATAGATAACATTGCATTATTTATCTTTTTGTAAAACATAGTTGATTCTGTTCTAGGGCAAGTGTTAGTCAGATTTTCTAAACATGCTTATTGATATAAAGGGATCTGAACTGAATTCAGCTTCCCCATGTCTTGGTTACTTTCTTCTCGTTGCTGAGCCAAAATACCCAACACCTAAAATGAAGGAAGGAAAGGTTTATTTAGCTTACAGTTTGTGGAGGTTTTAGTCCATATTTGGCTGCTTAGAGGCAGAGTGGCACATGGCAGAGGATAAACTTCATGGCAGCAGAGCACAGCTAAAACCACACGAACAAAAGGGAGGAATGGCTGCCAGCAGCCTCCTTTTCTCCCTTACATTGTTAAACAGCCTACCCCCACCCAGGAGGCATGTAGCTCTCACACAGTCTCCATGCGCTCCTCTTCCATAGGCTCAGAATGTATACAAAGTAAGCACCCTGGCTTCCTGCTGAATCATTCAGTTAAACCTCCAGATTCCCCAAGTTGACACAATGTATCAGCCCTAACACCATGTAAGGAAAGTACCTTCCCCACCCTTCATTTAGCCTCTAGCTCACTGTTGGCCTCCAGTGTTTCAGAGGGTTGTCTTTTTCTTCTGCTGTCTCTAGGAGGGGAGATCTTGTTCACTTGACAATCTCTGGCTTCTTCAGGCAGATTTTAGATCAGTTCAAATTGACATTTGTTAATATGATTAAAAAGAAAGCAAGTATTTTCCTGACATATGCTCCCTACCAAATAGGGCAGCTCGGGGCATTTGTAAAGAAATCGTAAGATCTGTTCATTCTGTGGAGCCTGTAGATGATGTGTTAGTGGTGGTCTTCATCACCTAAGTGAGTAGTAGAGGTTTACTCATGTGACTTTCACAGTATATTGATTGTTTCTCTCCTTGGAAGACCAATATTGTTGACTTTTGGTGATGGGTATTCTTGGGGTAGAGACTCTGTGAAAAGAAAGAGAGGGTGAGTAAAAAACGAGACCATCATGACTGAATGACTAATTACTATAAACTACGGATTCCCAGATCTTTATTCTCAACCAAAGTGCTTCACTTATAATGGAAATTATTGTACAAACAAGCTGAAGTTGTCCAAAGGAAAATAATGCCTCAGGAGCCTTTATATTGCTTTGGCCACAAGCTAATAATGTAGCTAGTACTTAATAGTGAACAACAGGACTGCATTATTTTAACAGATTACACTCGTGTGCAATCCACACAGGTCAATTACTAGCATATCTCTCATGCTCTCAGTATAGGATGAAAGAACCCCCACAAAAAAATTCCCAGATGCAAAGACACATGGGCCCTGAAATAGGTTACAAACCAATTTCTAGAAATGGAACCAAACCCTTAGAGCAATGGAACCAGCCTACTACATATTTCTTTCCATCTTATTAATTCTTTATGCAGAATGAGAGTTTTTGACTTGATGCAGTTTTACAAACCAACAAATGCACATAGTTGTCACTCCCTTTTCACAGGAAGTGGTATATTCTTTAAAAAGAAAAGAAAAGCTAGAAAGAGTGGAGAAGTTTTCTTTTTTAAATATTTATTGTTGTTGGCAAATATAATTAAATTTAGAACTACAGGATTTTAGACAAACAAAACAATCCTATAGTAAACACAATAAGAGTATTTTAATCTCTCATATATTTATATGTTTAATTCCTATAAATATTAATGGAGTTGCATACAAGCATTAGGATGATAATCAATACCTATTAAAACCTATTTGTATTCATGAGATTTTTTTTAAAGGTTACTCTTCAATAATTCCTTCTAAAAGTGTGAGTTAATTATCTTCACAACTTTGAAAGATATTTCAAATATATCTCCCTAAATGAAAAACCCAATTAGTTTATTTATAATAAATTTCCATGAAAACTTCACAATAAATTGATCCATATTTTTCCTGAAATCACCTTCATTTGCCCTATTAATTCGTGTATAGTACATTAACCAGAAAGAATCAGATGATTCCTGTTCCCTGCTGCTGTTAATCTTTGTAATCTGAATTCAACAGATTGCCAACTGTCCACCTGCCACACCTGAATGAGTCAACCAAATTTCTGACAAACTCAACCCAGGCTGGCATTCCCAATGTTGCCACTTGTGCTTTACATCTCAATACTCTCGAGACCACATGGGAACATTAGAGTATTTAGGGCTAGGAATCTTTGGTAAATCTTAAATTCAGAAACTAAACATTCTATTTGTTAAAGAGTTTAGCTTTACACTACTACCTATGAATTCCATCAAAACACTAATAACCAAGAAGAGGGTTATCAGGTGAAAGCAGCATAACACAGTTTGTATTTCATGCAAGCACTGTGCTTTTAAGGGGGGCACTGCAATAGGAGGAAGAAGGGAGGAGGGGTGATGGGTAAGCTCCTTTCAGTTCCTCTAATAGATCTCACCTGGGTTTTCTAATTAAAGTCATACTTGGTGTTTTAGGGGAAAAGACTATTATACTTTCAGGAGTTAAAATGGTGAGTTTTAACATTCCTGAAAACAAAATGCATTAAATATAGTATTATGGTTTAAATAAAGAGTGTCCCCAAAGGTCCAATATACTCATAGGCAGGGCTTCTGGGAGGTAATTGAATCCCAGGGGTAATATGGTTGGCTTGCTTTCAGGAGGTGGGGTCTGGGTGGACCAAGGGGTCACAGGGGCATGACCTGGAAGCATATTTCTCCCTCCTGTCCTCACTTTTCTGTTTCCTGGGTGTCACAGTGCAAGCAGATTTCCTCTTAGAGCTCCGATTCTCTCTTTCCTGGCTGCTGTGATGTGAGAAGCTCTCCTCCCCTATTACCCTCTGCGATGTTATTTTTTCCCTGAAGCCAGCCACTCAGGACTAACTGTGAGCCAAACTAAGCCTCTCCTTTTATGGGTGTTTGGTTTTATGTTCCACTGACAAAGAAAGTGTCTAAGACAGATTTGGGACCAGAGAAGTGGGTCTTTGCCATGACTACCTGATCATATGGTGAAGAAGCCTTTGGAATTGGTTTATGGGAAGAGTTTGGAATGGCTTGGGCATGCTGGCTGGAGATGCCCTAGAATGCTGTAAGCCAAGCTCATTGTGAGAGTTTAGTCAGAGCTCAGACAACCAAAATGTCAATAAAAAGCACAGAGTAAACAGCAGGCTTAGGAAGTTTTGATTGGGAACAAGGACTCCATGAACAGTTGAATTCCAGGGCATGTATGTTAGGCAGAAAATTTGTCTACATTTTGCTTATATCCTAAGACTTTGTTGGAGACTGAGATGAAAGGTGGTGGACTAATTAATCTGGCAGAGGGAATTTTTAAGCATCCAAATGTTCAAATTATAGCATGCGTATATTGCTTGCTGCTTCCAGTGAGATATGCTGTGAGAAGCAGGAGCAAAAAGCCAAATTGAATAATTCAAAAAATTTTGCTGGTGGCTAGAAAGGAAGTACTTGTAAAATTGTGGCCTGTAAAGTTTTGGCCAAGGAGAACTTGGTTTTCAAAAAGATTAGCATTAAAAAGAAGCCAAGTACTTTACATCACATGATAAGAAGGATGCCTTGAAAACATCCAGGCAACGAGCAAGACCCCCATCCTGTGCAGGCTCAAGTTTTCAAAAGCGAAAGACTGCTTTGATAAGAAAGCCCTGGGATACCTTGTTTGTGAACTGGTTCCCAGGTATTTGTTTCACAGGGCTCAGCTAGCCAAGTACTTAGAGACCCCCTCCAGCCATGATATAAGGTGGCCTGGCTACTGTTCAAGAGGTTGACAGACCTTGGAATCATCCATACTTGTTTTATAAGCATGCAGCATACAAGAGTTTTAGGGTCAGCAAGTCTTCCACTCCAGCTTCAAATGAAGATGTGGGAGGGTGGGCAGTGAGCCCCTGAGAGGGCAGTACGTGAAGCTATGAGAGTGAAGACAAAAGCGCAGTGGCGATCTCAAAATGCTGGGGATACCAGCAACATGGATCACATGCTAAGGAAAGTGGCAGTCAGTGAATTAAACCACTCCAAGGGAGAAGCCATGTGGGGTGCAACTGGCAAAGCCATAGGGGCAAAGCCACCCAAGCCCTTTGGAATGCATGTCTGATTACCATAACTTGTCTGAGGTGCTGGGCATGGACTCATAGGATTTGTTGTTTGTTCTGCAGGGTTTTGCTATTGCTTGGTCTAATCCATTTCTAACCCCTATTCCTTGCTTTTGGAATGGGAGTGTTTACCCTGTGTTGTTGTACATTGGCAATGTTCAACATTTTGGTTTTCACAGGAGGTCACAGCTCAGAGTTTGCCTTGCATTTCAGGGGAGACTTTGGATTTAGACTTCTAACAGTGCTGGAACTATAAAACTTTGGCAACTCTTAGAGGTGAACTAAATGCAATTTGTACTCTCAGAAATGTACATAAGTCATTTGGGGTGAGGTGGAATGTTATGGTTCAGATTAGGAATGTCCTTCAAAGATCTCATGTGCTCAAACAAGGTGCTTTTGGAAGGTGATTAAATAATAGGAGTGAGATCACTGATGTGGTTAAGAGGTGGAGTCTGGTCCAAACTGGAAGGTTACTGGGGGTGTGATCTGGAAGGATATATCTCCCTTCCAACCCCTTGCCTTTCTCTGTGCTTCCTGACCATCATGACGTGGGTAGATTTTCTCTGCTATTCCACTCTGCCATGATTTTTTTAAAATCTGGAGCCACCTGACCACAGACTGTACCCACAAGCTAAAAATAAACCTCTCCTCCATCAAGTCATATGTATATGGTGTTGTGTCCCAGAAATTAGGAAACTGAGTAAGACATAGAGGAAACAGCTTTGGTCAACAGTTTCTCTCATCAAAAAAGACTAAACTGAACAATTATATGTAACTTTAATATGCATTTCCCATGGGAAAGAATATAGGAAATCTGAAATGAGGAAAAGGTGTGAAGTCCTATTTTTACACTAGATAGGAGACAACATGGTTACTCAAACAGTGTATAGCTTGAAACAGGTCACTGACATGGCTCAGCAAATGGGGAGAATAACAGCAGAATAAAGTATATAATCATACATAAAATATCTATATTCCTTTCTGGATCAGAGAGCAAGGATAAAGTGAACACAGTTCTAGAAAGTAAATACACAGTGCCTAATAATACAAATTTTACCCCAAATACTTGCTATCGTATGTATTTTGGGTAACACACAGACACACATATGTATCTACATCTCACACTAAATATGTTTTTCACTACATTCAGTAGCACATATTTAACAAGTATATGAAAATCCACTGCAATACACAGAATACTTGGTAACTAATGTGAGTATGAAGAATAAAAGAGGTTGAACATATTACAGTTTGTGGGACATATAAGAGGAAGCAAACTGTAACACAGGCTCAGTGTCTTGTTTTTGAGGAAGGGATTTGCATTACTTTTATGAGATCTTCTGACAAGATGCATGAAAGGGATAATAAACAATAAAATCAGATATTTCCACTTATCTGCACATCTCATACAGATTGATCAAATGACTACTGTATGTAAATGCTAGATTCAATGATGAGATAAAGAAACAAAAGACATCTACTCATTCTACATCATTTTTCAGATGAGTGAGAAGACAAGAGGTGAATGTAATAGGCAAACGTTCTAATGGAAGCATGACAGTAGCTCTCTCTGCAGGTTAGGAAGGAGATGGTGGACTCAAGGATAGATTCCCACAGAGGTAACAGCTGAGCTGCATCTGCAAAGATGAGGTGGGAGGTAGAAGGACTAGGTCATTCTAGGAAAGGCACCTTATTCAGCTCTACACATGGGTAAAATGTGGGTAAGAAAATGTCAGAAGAGACAATGAGAAGACTGAAGAGCCACTTCCTTCCACCTTGCACCATATTAATAAATTTTCCATGTCACTTGGGAGTTGATGTTGAATGACTGGTGAACTTTAAGGACTTCGGGTTAGAGTTAGGGTTTGCAAACCAGGAGCGAATAGAAACAATGTGGAGGATGAGAAGAGGTGAAATTGAATTGCAGAGTCCCTTTAGGAAGCTTTTGCACAAATCTATATGGAAAATCAGGAGAGTCTGAACTAAAGCCGTCAATAAAGTACCAAAGAAAAGACATATTTGGAAGCTCTTTAGATGCTGAATCTATGGTTGGTTGGATAAAAGATGGATGAGAGAAGAGTGGTCTTGGATGATGTCTATGTTTCTGCATTGCAATGGACAGAAATAATTATAGGCATGAATGGCATAGGACAAGGCCCAAGTGTGGAAGGAAAGGTATCAATTTGAATTCAGGCACTCAAAATTTGAGGCTTATGTGAGCTACTCGATGATGTCTCTTGGCCCCTGACTCATGACACTAAAATTCAGAATAAGTATCTAAGCTAGAAATATAAATTTATGAATCTATAATGACTATGGATGATTACTAGTTATATAGAGAAAAATAAAATTCAGAATCTACATTTGGGTACACTGTTTTGAGCATTCATTGTTTTTGATCCAAGCAGGATCTGTTTACCTTTCTTTGGATAATGTCTTTGATATTTGAGGAATGGGGAAGCATGATTCTTGGTCCGTTTGGCTGACATGAGTGAACACCATGTGTGCCTCTTAGGAGACTCCATACTCAAATTTGATCAGTCAGTTTCCTCCTTCCTTTTCCATGGCTGCAGTGATTCAGCCTGTGAAACAAAAGTATGGACATTAATTGTAGTTGTGGGGGAAGTTTTCTTTTTTGCTGGTATTACAGAGAACAGGATTTCAGTTTGTAATATCTGACAACTATATTGCTAGAGGTGGGAACAGTTAAGAACAGAGACAGTACAGGGGAAAAGTCTTGGAAGGCTTAGAGAGAATGAGAAACAAGTAGGGTCATAATAGGACATTTAATTCTTGAGTCTAGTGGGACTGAATACAAAATGACTTCTAGACTTTTCATTTAGGGATGTCATAATATTTTATTTATTGTCTAAGCTAACTTGAGTTGATTTATTATTTAACCACATTCAAAATAGTCCCATTAAGGGCAGAGAATACATATATTATCAGTTTTGACTATGTTAATTACAAAATATCTGTTAATGAATTATTGAATGGCAATATAAAAGAAAAGAATAATTTGATTCTGAAAGAACTCAATACATTCTTTGGATAGAACTAACAACTTTGTAATTTTGAATATTCCTGTTATAAATATGGTATATATTTAAATTTATTTAGCTCTTTTTAATTTTTCAATATTTTGTCACTTTTTAAGAAAGAGCTCATGCTTTTTTCTTTTATTAGAATTAAAACATTTCCAGATAGTATCTTTTAAAATATACATTCTAATATGATTTTGGTAGTGTCTACAAATTAAATTTGCTTTGTGTTTGGATTTTATAACCTCAAACATTATAAAAGCTAAGCTTTACCAGTGAGCTACATTCCCAGCCCTAAACTCATTAATTTTAATTGGTATATTATTTAGGTTTTCTATGTAAAAATCATATCATCTGCAAAACACTTCTTTTGTTCTTTGCAAATCATTAGGTATCATTTTGTTGTATGTGGTTCTTTCCTTGGGAGATGGGCATGTGCCTTTCATCAGTTTAAAATTTTCTGGCAATTTTTGGTTTCTTATGATAATTTCTTTTCTTGTTTTTTTTGCTTTTTGAAAAAATCATGATTTAATCCTATACCTTATAAAGTGCTGTTTGTGTTCTTATTTAAATGATCGTACCTTTTTCCTATATTCTGCTGAGATGGTGAACTGCCTTTATCAAGTTTCTAATTTTTATCTTATTTAACCTTTACAAGTATATAGAAGCTTTTAGACTTTCAAATTTTTCTTGAATCCATTTTAGCTATTTTTAAACTGTGAAATATGCAAAAGAAATTTCATGAAGACGATAGGCAATGTAATTCAAAGCTTTGTCTTAGTGACAGGATATGATTAAAAGATATATGATTAAAAGACTTAATGAGGTTTTATAATGAGAATTGGGGCTCTTTTAGTAAAGTATTTAATTTGGAAAAATGGGGATTGCATAGGCCTTGTAAGCTGAACCAGGTTATAGTAACAGGGAAGTGAGAACTAGCAAGAAACAAAAACGAATGCAATTTTGTCAGGAAATATTTGAGTAATTTTTCAGTAGTTAGCATGCTTTATCTTCACTTAGAAATACTAAGCAAGGAGTATATTCATTTGACTATTAGTTAGTAACCACCACCAACTTCAGTTACTTATTGGATTGAGTTAATTAGCCACTTGCCTCCCATTTCTTTTTCTGTTCAACAAATATTGCTACCAGTGGCAATGCAGCCCAGTGCTTGTTGCTGGACTATGCAGTTTCCACTGGTAATGTAGTATATTTACTTATAAGACTAACTGTTTTATATAACTTATTTGAAAATTTTAACCTCTTTTACATACACTTGGGATGATTTGGTAGTTCAAGGCCAGCCTGGACGACAAAGAGAGATCTTGCTAAAACAATAAACAAAACAAAACAAAACATCAGTGTAATGAAAAGAAATGCAAAGTATTTCTTTTATTATTTGACATTGTATGCTTTTTCTTCATTGAAATCATTGGCTAGTTATCTGGAGTCATAATCTACTGGTTTGACAGCATCGAAGACACAAATCATGTGACTTGAGAATGTCCCCTTCTTCTTCATCATTTTTTCTTTTTAAGTTTCATCATTTTCACTTTCATGCACTTGTCAGTGCTCTGGGCAGTAGAGCGACACTATTTCTATCTGGTCTTTTTTTCTGTAAAAGATTGTCATCCAGGGGTTAATTGGAAATTTTAATATGAATAATCAAAGTGAAGAACAAGCCTCAAGTCCCAGTTCCACTATACATTTATATAAAAAGCGTATTTGTACAATATAGTTCAGAGTTTTCAAACATCTTTCCATAGATGTGCATTAGTTGTCTGATCCTTACAATACCTCTTGATATAGAGCAGTATAGAGACAAGAAACCCAAAGCTCACAGAAGTTGATTAAAACTATTTAAGGTTAAAGTGTCAGGGTTGAAATCGAAAACCAGGCTTTTCCTGCAAAATGTGTTATTTCAATTGGGAATCAAGTTGGATTTTATTGTTATCACTGCTACCTTTGTCTTCCTCACCTCTTCCCCTCCCTCATCTTCCTTTTCTCCCTTCTCTTTATTTTTTGCTCTTTTTCTTCCTTGTCCTCCTCTTCATTATCATTTATTAACAACTTCAATGGATAAAGTGATGTTCTAATTGTTTTACTTGAGAGTTATCAAGTTTAATCTTCAAAATGACTGCATTAGGGAAGGGCAACAATAATTATAGGTTACTATAATTAACTGCATTTTATAGATGGAAAAATGAAGAGTAAAAGGTTTGAATAATTTTCCAAGGACAAAGCTCTTCCTGGTAGTGCCGTGGTGGAAGCCTTAGTTATTCTGTTCAAGGGTGTGTGTTCTTGACCAGTAGCGTATTCCTCTATAGTTAACTGAGAGACAGAGACTGAGCCGCAAACAATGGATGACTCTTTCAAAGTCTTCCTCAAACAGATTTTCATGAAAAAATAATAAAAATTAATACCTGAAGAACAATACAATCCCTTAATAGGAACACAATAGGTCCCAAATTCTGTTCAATATTTTAACCAGCTATGTATTAACTAACAAGAAGTTTCAGAGTACATAAGAGGAATGGGACCAATTTTGGACAATTATATGCTAAAATATTGGTAACTGGTAATTTAAAGGCATTTAGAATGCTTGTTATGGTACTGCTAAAAGGCAAGGATAATTAATGTTTGCAAAAGATAAGACAACTAAAATCAAGGTGTTCTCTTTCTATTTACACTTTGATTTTACAGCTAATTATGTTTTGGCATTAAAAAGTCTTGCCTTGCTTATATCTGATTACCTCTTGAGCTGTGCATTATGTAAAATCGTATCACTCTAAACAGTATACCTTAATGAGATGACTGCTTTAATTAGTCTTTATTTAATATTTTAATAAAAATAACTGTAAAAATCCTTCAATTTATTCATTCTTATTTGAATGTTTCCTCATTGCAGACATCAGGTGGTGTTTGTATTTAGTTGTGACTTGCACAAATTTAGAAGACAATTTACTACTGGGGCCAAGAAAAATATGAAACTATTATGCTCTAATGTACAACATGCATGAAAACTGGGAACAAAGTACATTTCAATATTTGTTTATTTATGCATATTTATGTTGGTTTACCGTGTTTGCTAACATTACTCACTCTAGGACTTGAGGCTTGGGGAATTATTTTTTTTTAAAGCATATAAATTTTTGTTGAAAGAAAGATGTAAACCTTCACAAAAACTCTATAAATGAGTTAAGTAAAAACAAAACAAAATAAAAATTCAAATAAATTTGTAAAATAAATTTAATGTATATGCTCTGTAGTAAATTGTATGCTTTGTAGTAATTTAGGTTTGCATATTTAATGCATAATCAAAATATATTCCAGAAGATGTACATCTAGGCTTTATTCTTGTTACACTGAACAGTTTTAACTCTTTCTGAAAAAATGTAATGCAAGAAGTTTTATCATTAATACATATTTTTTCTAGCTTTTAAATTCATTACCAGAGATGGATAGGAAGATGGCAACCAGGTGAGCAGCAAGGGAGCGATCCTCCTTAATAAACACCACCAGCTCGAGACAGACTTGGGCGAGTGTGAATGCTGGGACCTCGGCTGGGAAGTTCAAACTGGGCGTATTTCTCTGAGATGCCGGGGGAGATGTGGTAGGGCGGACCAGGCTGCCGGGGCGAGACGTGGGAAAGCCCCAGACGCTGGGAGCCAGGGACGATCCGCGCGGGGAAGAAGCTTGGCTCGGTCCAAGCACCGTGGGAGCGCAGCCAGCTCGGTCCCTCCCGCCTCCCGAGCCGGCGCAGCCTTCCGGCGACTCCCGACAGAGATCGGCTTGTTAGCGGCGGAGACGCCCGGCAATCCCACGTTTCGCGCGTATCGGGCAGGCCGCGTGGAGGGCCCCAAACGCCGGGAGCGAGGAGGAAGATTGGCTGGGTCCTAACGCCCTGA
>PVLD010018377.1:0-39167 GCA_004027595.1 Dinomys branickii | reverse complement strand
GAGTGGGTTACCCCAGACTCTGTCTTTTCTAGAGACTTTTATAGAGAAAAACCATGAGGGGAGGCGGGTCCAAGCTAGGGGAAATGGACAAAACTATGGTCCGCCAATAAGACTGCAAAGATGAATATTCAGGTAAGACTGAGTGGACTGGGATCAAATGGGAAAGCGAGTCACGTAACAAGCGGGCATGAATACAGAGCGGGGCTTTTCCTGTGTGTCGGGGGGGGGGGTCCAGCTAGCGACTTCCTGGCTTTTTGAAGGTGGTTGTTACTTATTTATCAATTCCTGACATTTACACCCAGGGGGTATGTGGGTGCATTTGTTCAGCCCCCTTTGTCTTGAGGTCTGGCCCACAGCTATCTTATCTTTCATGTTGGCTCCTTTGAAGGCCCAGCCCTGTCTGACTGCCTATAATATTTCTATTTAACTCAGCTGCCTATAACATTCCCCCCTCTGAAGAATTAACCTAAACTGCCATGAGGGAATAATGGGCGATGATCACTCTGGCTTCTTCAGGCTGAAAGGGATCGTAGTTCTTGACCGGCAGTCAGAGATACTCTCCAGTGGGTCTATCTAAAGGCCCTCGATAGATACCAGGCATTTTCATCTTGGGTAGGTGTATAGCTTTAAATTCTCAGCAACAGTCTCTGGTTCCCAGAGCTTAAGTCTGTTTTTTTTTTTTTTTTTTTAAGTCTGTTGTGATGTATCCAGGAGTCCAGGCCTGTTGTCTTGACCCCTGAAGCAGTTGACAGAATCACCATGTACGGACCTTCCCACGTTGGTCCTAGGGAAGGAGAAGATGAGGGGGAGACTTTACCAGGACTAAATCTCCAGGATTGAATATGGGGTTTCCCTTTCCCTGGGCTGGGCCTCTGTAAGCTGTTGAAGAGTTTGTTGGAATTTAGACAATGAGGTAACATCTTTTAGCATCTGCTTTTCTGTCAAAGAGAAAATCATTAGTGATAAAAGGTCATCCATAAAGCATGTTAAATAGACTGAGGTTTGGGATATGAGGATCTTTAAAAGCAAAGAGAAACTGGGAATCTCCACGTAAAGGAATACAAAAGAAAGCATATTTCTAACACTGAAAACCAACTGGCATCTTCTGGAATTTGCAAAAGGAGTGTATGTGGGTTAGGTACCATGGGGTGAATTGGCGCTACTGCCTCATTTATCAATCTAAGGTCCTGCACTAGTCTCCATTCCCCACTGGGCTTTTGAATTCCCAAGATTGAAGTGTTGCACGGACTGTTACATGGCTCAAGTAAACCTTGTGTCCTTAGGTTATCAATTATAGGTAATAACTGTTTTTTAACTTCAGGTTTTAGAGGATATTGTCTCTGATTAGGAAAAGTAGTAGAATCTCTGAGATGTATCTGCACTGGAGCAGCTTCTAATGCCCTACCTATTCTGCCTTTAGTAGCCCATACTTCAGGATTTATTCCTGTCTCCACAAGGGGAAGACAGTGTACCTGACCTGGTGCATATATATTACAGTATTTAAACAAGATAAAATATCTCTTCCCAAGAGAGGGACTGGACTTTCAGGCATTATCAAAAAGGAATGTGAAAAAAGAAAACCATCCCAGTTACAGCCTAAGGGTTGTGAAAAATTGTGAATTATCTCCTCTCCAGTGACTCCTTTCACCGAAGTGTGATGGCTGGAAGGAAGGCCAGGATTGAAAAGAAGGACTGAGAGACTTGCAACTGTGTTGAGTAATAGGCTGGATTTCTTTCCCTCTAGTCATGATTACCTGGGGCTCCTCTGTGGAGAGGACAGTCCGGCCAGAGGGAGAGGGCAAATTGTGCCCCGGGCGCCTTCATTCTTGTTGGACTAACTGGTAGGATGGGTCTGAACTCTGGGGCCTTCGCTTCAGAGGGCAGTCCGACTTCCAGTGGTCACCTTTGCAGTTAGGGCATGGCCCAGGGGGCCTTTTATTTATTTATTTTTTCAGGGGGCCTTTTAGAACAGTCCCTCTTAAGGTGGCCTGGCTTCTGACAGCGGTAGCAGACCAAGCTAGTCGTTGAGTTCCTGAGGCCCCAAGAATCAGTCAGACTTAAGGTCTGTCTCTCTTAGTGCTGCTGCAAAGGCAGCTGCTTTTTCTCCGTCTCTTTGTTTTTTCTCTTTGGCCTCCTCCTCATCGCGGTTATAAAATACTGAGGAGACAATTCTTACTAACACATCCAGTGAGCTATCTGGGGCAAAAGCCATGTTTTTGTAGCTTTTTTCTAATATCTAGGGCTGGCTGAGTAATGAACTTATCTTTAAGAATAGCTTGTCCCTCTATTGAATTAGGATCT
The DNA here is from genome assembly GCA_004027595.1 of Dinomys branickii. Classification (NCBI taxonomy): domain Eukaryota; kingdom Metazoa; phylum Chordata; class Mammalia; order Rodentia; family Dinomyidae; genus Dinomys; species Dinomys branickii. The sequence goes on along the minus strand of PVLD010018377.1, from coordinate 36,866 downwards.
AGGGAAGTATGTTTTATCAATGCCTCTTGTAAGCGATCTAAGAAAGCAGAGGGGTGTTCCCTTTTTTCTTGTTGGGCAGCTGACAGTTTAAAATAATTGAATGGCTTAGCTCTTATCCTTCTTAGACCTTCAAGAATACACATCTGAAAGTGTCTCCTATTCCGGTCTCCCACATGGCTGCTAGGTCAGTAGGGGTCTTGGATAGGGACAGCCTGGGCTCCAGTGGGAACTGGTAGTTCCCCTTGTTGTCTTTCTTCTGGCATTCTGAAATTAATAATATGGTATTTATCTCCAAATGCAATAGCAACCTGTAGTCCTGGCTATTTCTCATTAGGGGTCAATGTTTGATTTAAGAGTAACATTACATCTTTTCAGTCTAGCTCGTAGGTCTGAGTGAGGCCTCTAAATACCTCAATGTACTTATCAGGGTCATCTAGAAATTTTCCAAGATCTAACTTTATCTGTTGTAGGTCACTGAGAGAAAAAGGCACATGAACTCTGGCAGTTCCAAATTGTAATGGATATTGCTTCTTGTAATGGATATTGTCCTTCAGAAGCTTGTCTAAACTCAGCTAAGGATGGGTATAGCTCTGTAGAGGTCTGAATTACAGCTGGTCTAGAAGCTTCATCCTCTAGGTTTAGAAGGGCAAGTAGGGGAAACCTTAGGTTCAGGAATGGTGAGTGAGGCTTTGATTAAGGCTGTCTGGTCCTCAGGCTCCAAATATTGGGGAGAAGAACTCTCCGGCTCTAGTTTAGTGGGTGCCGTGAGAGTCTGAGGTGTCCCATTTCCCTGTGGCTCACTTTTACATTTTGAAACTAAATAAGAATTATTTCTTAATGCAAAGGAAATTTGAGTGTACGGCACTTCCAACCATTTTCCTTCCTTTTTATAGTATCTTTCTTGTTGTAAAATAGCATCATAATTAATACTTCCCTTTGCATTCCATTTTGGCTCTAGGGGTAAGTAGGCCATGCACACGTGTCAGGATTGAACATCTTCTGATGCTTAATGATGCAACTGAGAGGAGTAAGCGACTCTGACTGTGAGTTTCCCACATCTGTAAAACAAGGAGAGTTTGGATGTCTCCTCCCTATCTCTAATTGGTCCTTGTACCCTTAAGGTGTCCCTTAAGTAGATTCCACTCCAGGGCAGGTGGATGCCATCTGGAGAGAGCAGAGGACAAAATCCGATCAGCCTATCCACCCTCGAACTGACCCGCAATTCTATCCTCCCAGAAAACTCACAAACTGTGCACTTATTCCTATTGGACATCTACAAGCTAAGTTATAATCGGTCTGGTGACAGGGATATCTAAAGAAGGAAGCATATCTTGGTAATAATAAACTATTGCTTTTTTTATTCTTTGCATGAGGGCATAAGGCAAGTTGGAAGTGCTTAGATATTCTCAAGCTACAAAGGAGATCATCTCTAAATAGATCTAACAATTGGCTAGAGGAATTTTGCTCCATGCACTGGGTAAAGAAGTCTCTAGCCACTTGTGTTCATTACCTAATCATCCAGGCAACCTTTCTTAACAACAGGACAAGACTGTGTTTCATTTAAACTTTGAAGCTCACAGGTTAAACTGATATTTATCATCACATTTAAATATTGTTAAAGGCAAATTAGTTAAGGCTGACAAGAACCTCTTTTTACTCTTAGCATATGTAAGGCACAAATGTGAATCATTCTCCTCTTAGCCTGTGAAATGTAAATTGTAAACTGTCTCAGCCTAGTTTCTGAAGGGTGGCTCGACTGAAGAGCTTATGGAGAATTCCTAGTCTACTGGCAGAGAGAGATAGGTATGATAGATAAGTGGAGATTTTTTCAGTGGTCAGGAGCCAGTTTCCATTGAAGAACCTTTGGGTATCCGCCAGAGAGTAGCCCTGGCCATGACCCCTTGGTTGTTCTCAGTTTCTATTGGCCCACCAACCAGAGACCAGTCTCCAGAAAGGAATCCAGCCGTCTCTCTGGAACATTCCATCAGCCATTGGCTTTAATGGGGATTCACCAAAGAGATGCTGGGGAAACCTGTCCTCTGCTTCGAAGAGTGGCAGCTGCTCTAAGAGCTTTTAACTAGCTGGCAGAGTGACTACCGTTTGTCAAAATTTTACAAGGGATAGTTAAAGCCTGAACAAGATTACCTACACTAGACCTAGGAGAAGAGAAAAGGTTGGAGATCCTCCCTTAGACTATGTTTTGGTCCCAGAAGTGTGCTGCTTTCAGAGATAGCTCCTTCTGGTGTCACCCAGAAGTTGGTTCTCTCCACCGTGTCTCAGGTTCTGCCTCTCGAGGGAGACCTGCCCAGAACACTAAGCTGGGACGTGGTTTTTATGTGTTCTCCTGGATGGGCAAAATTCTGTTGTCTCATCTGACCCAGAGACGGGGTATGTATTCTTTCTCTAACGGGACTTCCCTGTCTTTGGTGTTAACAAACACTCATCTTCTATGGACTTAAGTTTGTTGGAACAATCTAGAGTTCTTTTTCTAAGTCTGAGCTAGATTTAAAGAGACCTATCTTAAAGTTTGTATTAAAATCCACTAGGAGCATTCTAACAGTACTTTCCCTAGCTAAATAACATCAAGCAAGGAAAACCAGTACATTTAGGAAGTAGTTCAAATACATCAAACACAACATATACCAGAACAAAACAGGAATAAAATGCCTCATTAAAGAAATAACATAACCTTATAACCTTTCCATGTTCTAACTTAGATTTATCAATATTTTAAGAAAACTATGTAAAAGACAAAGCATAAGCAATTATAAGCAACAGGCAAAAACATAACAGTTTGAAGCATAAAAATGTTACCTAAATGAGTCCCAATGCAGAGTCTATGAAACAAAAGCAAACACCTCTGTCCAAGTATCTTGGTGGGACCTCCAAAATGATACAGGAAAATAAAAACTCCCAACCTGAACAATATCTGAGACAAATTCGTGTTCTCTAAAATCAAAGAAAGAATTTTAGGAACAATGCGGATTAAGAGCAGAATATATTTGAGAGAAAGAAAGCTTCTGTCCAAGACAGGGACAGAAGCGGGGCCCAGAGTGGGTTACCCCAGACTCTGTCTTTTCTAGAGACTTTTATAGAGAAAAACCATGAGGGGAGGCGGGTCCAAGCTAGGGGAAATGGACAAAACTATGGTCTGCCAATAAGACTGCAAGGATAATTATTCAGGTAAAACTGAGTAAATTGAGATCAAATGAGGAAGTGAGTCACGTAACAAGCGGGCATGAATACAGAGCGGGGCTTTTCCTGTGTGTGTGGGGTCCAGCTAGTGACTTCCTGGCTTTTTGAAGGTGGTTGTTACTTATTTATCAATTCCTGACATTTACATCTAGGGGGTATGTGGCTGCATTTGTGTAGCCCCTTTTGTCTTGAGGTCTGGCCCACAGGTATCTTATCTTTTATGTTGGCTCCTTCGAGGGCCCGGCCCTGTCTGACTGCATATAATATTTCTACCTAACTCAGCTTCCTATAACAATACGTTTTTGTTAAAAGCACATATCTGAATCTGAAAGTCTTATCACAATAAGCAATCATTGTTTTACATTTTTGGAAGACCTGTATAACTGGAATCATGAGTACATTTAATACACCATGAGAGTAACACTAATAAATTGCCATACACATGAGAAAACTGTAGTTTCTTAATTTAGTTTCGTATCAAGGGTAACTTTTCTGAGAAAACCTTATTGTAATTTTTCCTGAGAAACTTTATCTTTTGACCAATGACCAAATTATTGGGGGTGTCTCCCCAAAACCTTGGAGATCACTGGGGTGTCCTGATTAATGATCAAAGGTTGACCTTCCCTCTATTCACCATTTGGAGTCCTGTATTTATCTTACTTTTTAAGACCACCACAAAGAACTTAGCTCAAAGTAGTATTTTAAAATCAAAGCCTGAGTGAAAAAAGGAGGGTGAAGCAGATGTGACACAGATAGAGCTTAAACCCTCTAGCTTTGCTCAACTGGATGAAAAGAAAAAAATTATTTTAATTTGCGTGAGGCTAATTTGGAGCAGCTCAGTGCCATCAGAGGGAGGGGCGCAAACTGGGTACAGGGAGGGCCCTGCACTCTGGTTCTAGGCAGACCCAGCTGGGATTTCCCAGCTGCCTGTGCATCCATGCACCTGGTCCAGCCATGGCAGTTGGCACATGCTACCAACTACAGGCATGTGCGCCTGGAACCAAACGGGCAGGATATGATTGCAGCATGCCCTGGCTCTCCCCACTGCGGCCTCTGCCGTGCTACCACTGGCCCTGGCATGTGTGCTATTGACACTGAAAACTCCAGCTCAAACCAGTGCCTGCACTTGATATCCGGACAAAAACTGGACATCCAGCAATCAGAGCAGAATCGACAGCTGGCACGCACAGTGACTGTACACATCCTCTTTCCCCTTCTCCCAGAAAGCAGCCAGGGCTACAGAGGCGATAGCCCTGGGTTTGCTTGAGGAGGGGGAGTGTGGGTGAGGGTGCCCATTCCCAGTACTAAGGAGCTGTGGCTAGCAGCTCACCCAGCCCCAAGACAACAGAGTAAAAGCAACCAGAGGGAGAGCCCCAGTACAAAGAAGTCTCAAGGTATTGCCTGGTGTCGCTGACTGGGACTACACAGGGAACATCAGTTACTTAAAACCTTGCTTAAATTATCCCAGATGCTAGCATCACTCAACTGGTCATTCTTCCTTTGACAAAAATTTAGAAAAGACATATTGGGCTAAAAAATAGGAATTGATTAATCAAAGGAAAACCTTTTAAAGGGCTTTTAGAGGTAAGTGTGAATGGTCTCCGGGTGTGGCAGCTACAGGTCTGTAATAACAAAGGTGTTAGATTGCTGACCTGGAGGAATACAAGGGCCATTCAGCAGGAAATACAGCCTCCTAGAGAATTCCTGCCTTGCAGGGAAATAAAGCTTTACCGGGAATGGGGGCAGGTCTCTCTTTCTCTCTTTCTCCATTACAATTGACACTAAAAGAGAAGCTTTTACATTTTTTCCCATAAGGTGATTAATTTAAAAGACTGTTTCCATCTTCAAGGTAAAAAGTTTGTCTTTAGTTTTTAAAAGAAAATCGTATTTCCTAAAATTTACACTAATGGAGATATTTAAAAGATTATTTAAAAAACATCATTCCCATAAATAAAAACTTTGTCTCCTGTCTCAAAAAATGTATATACCTGTGATGGCTTTGGTCTTGTAGAGTTATAGTCAACATTTTCCTCATTTTAGATTACACAGCTAATAAAACTGTCTTGCTTTAATTACAGTTTTCTTCTTGACGTCATATACAGGATATGCTGCTGATTTGAAAAGTTTTATGAGCCTTTGGTGCTCTCATGAGTCCTAGTGAGGGTGCTTGCCTGTTTTACAGTCCTGAATTAAATTGATACAGAAAATCTTTAGTATTTTACAAATAGATATAAAAGTTTAGAGTACAATCTAAAAGCAATGGGGTTTAAACAGCCACTTGATTTTGACATCCTACTTAAATAATGGCAGTCCTGGTGGTGGCCTCCAAAGGGATACAAGCTATGATAACTTCTTCATATCTGAGTCACCGATTCCAATAAAGACAATTTACCCCCAAACTGTTCCGATCAATCTAAAATGATTTTCAGACTTTATTTGCTGTTGTTATGGCTGCTGTGTTCCTGTTGTTCGTTTGGTGACTTTCCTGGACTTATTCCATAAAGTTTGTGCCTTTGTCATGTATGATCACTGAAACCTCAGCTTGGCTAGCTTACCGCTCCGTTAATAATGCAGAGATTTCCTTAATTGCTTTTGATCATTAAATCCACTACAGTTTTTGCTGAGTGTGTGTGTGTGTCTGTGTGTGTTTGATGTATTGATTACCTTGGCAGTTTTGTTGCTGTAGTTTTGGTGTTAAGCACAGAGTACAAGGCCTTGTGCATACCCAGAACTGACCCTAAGTACTTTATAACTCTTACCTAGACTTTACTTCCTGCTTACAGAGTCTCAAGGTGAACCAGACGTAAGAGATGCACAAGTGTGTACATGTGTGCTGCTTTCTAGGGCTCAGGAGTAAGAGCTGCTTAAAACCCCCTATGGGCACACTCAGATTTTCTTTGGAAGGGTTTGTCCGGCTTGTTACTTGCTTCAGTGGCTATCAGCACTTCAGGCAGCTGCAACTTTTCTAAATTGTCACTATTTATTTAACTAGTAGAGAGATAGAGCTTGCTTCAGTGACCAAATAAGTATAAACCCTGTGAATAAGGTTTTTCATGAATCTTCCAGACAGTGACAGTTCCCTGAATATCAGCTCTTGGGGCAGTTCAAAACCCAACTGATAACTTCTAATGGCTCACTGGCTTTCTATGAGTGCTGGTTTTAAGGTTAACATGGAGCTAGAAGAGAAGATTAGAACAGTTAAAACACCACAAAACTCATTGTTCTTACTGTAAGGTTTTTCCTTTGGAGCAAATGAGAGACAGGCTAGAAATAAAAGAAGCCTTTATAGTGGGCACAGGAGGGCTGTAGGAGAATGCAAGGACTCTGAGACGGGGAGGCAGGGGACCGGTGTATTTGTTGGACTGGGCTGGGGGTGGGGTTTACATGGGTAGATAAGGTGTCATATAAAGAGCTGCTGGAGAATTGTTGGTGTCAGGCAAAGAGGAAACAGGAAGTTGAGGTTAGACTGGCAGAAGAAGAAGACAGAAGTTAGTCTTGGAGTGACATGTTGTTTTGGCTCTTAGGCCATGTTGGATCACCACCATGATGACCTGGCAGATTTTTACATGGGCGGAAATCTGTCATTTACAGCAGTCAGTCATTTTTCTGGGGGAGAAACTCTTGGGATTGTTGGAAGCCTTTGGTTAATTTTAGAATCTGAAAAACATGACTTGGACTTTTTTTTGAGAATGGTTGGCTGGCCTCTAATTTGAAATTCTGCTTCCTCAGCCTTCCTGGTGCGGGGATTACAGATGTGAGTCACCATTCCTATTTCTTTTTTCTTAGAAAAATTGCAAAGATAAATATAGGGCCAGGGATATAGCTCAGCAGCACAGCACCTTCTTGGCAAGCCCAAGGTCCTGAGTTTGATTCCTGGTACAAAAAAGATAAATAGAAAGAGTCCCATATATCCACACCAAGATTTTTGTATTATTAACATCTTACATTATTATGGTATGTTTGTTATATTTTGGGTGTGTCTTAGTTACTTTTCTCTCGTTGCTGAGACAAAATACCCAACGCCCAAAATGAAGGAAGGAGAGGTTTACTTAGCTTATAGTCTGTGGAGGTTTCAGTCCATACTTGCCTGGTTCTGAGGCAGAGCCGCACATGGCAGAGGGCAAACATTCATGGCAGCAGCACAGAAAAACAACCTGCAAAAGGGAGGAATGGCTGCAAGCAGCCTCTTTTTCTCCCCTACATTGTAAACAGCTTACCCCCACCTAGGGGGCGTGTAGCTCTCACACAATCTCCATGCCTTCCTCTTCCACAGGCTCAGGATGTATACAAAGTAAGCACCCTGGCTTCCTGATGAGTCACTCAGCCAAACCTCTAGACTCCCCAGGTTGACATAATGTATCAAACCATAACAATGTGCAAATACTGGTGCATTGTTAACTAATACCCATACCTTCCTTAGCTTTTCTTAGTTTAAAACATTTTATTTTTATAATACATCTTTCCATTTCTTGGTCTTCTCATTTTCAAAAGGCCTATCTCCGTTTTCTGTCATCTATCTTTTATTTTGTTAATTTATTTACACTTTGATTATCTTGTAAAAGCAAAACCATGTTGCGTTAAAGCTTATGTGTCTGATTTGTTTCACTTAATATAATGTTCTTAAGGTGCATTCATTTTCCTACACATGATTTACATTTTTCTTTATTGCAGAGTAGTACTCCATTGTGTGTAAATGCTGTAATTTCTTTACCCCTTTATCTGTTGATAGACATATAGGCAGTGTCTAAGATTTAGCTATTATGAATTGTGCTGCTACAAACAGGAATGCATGTATCACTGTAATATTCTGTCTTTAACTCTCTCAGGGAGACACCTAGAAGGAGAATAGCTGGGTTGAGTGGAACTTCTAGTTTTAGGTTTTCTGAGGAATCTCCGTACTGATTTTCTTTTTGTTATTTTAAAGAGAGTTGAAAAAAAAAGAACGATAGCAAAATGCCAGCAACATAGACAAAAACAAAACAAAGCAAAAGCCCTAAGAATGATACAGGGCTTCAGAACAAAATAATAAGGATTAACAGTGGTTGTTATATTACATATTTTTGTAATATAATTCATTGAAATTGGTCAGATTATCAGGTTTAAGAGTGCAAGATTAATGAAACCATTAAAGAGAATAAAAAATAAAAACAAAAATTATAAACAATACAGTTTCACCAAACAAGATGATAGGAATTCAACAATGGTTGCTATGTTGCATATTGTTGTCTTCAAATTAGTTGTTCAGATTACCAGATATAAGCATGAAAAATTGGTCAAAAAATAAAGCATTAATTGTTCCTTTCAATATACCATTAGACATGAGCAGTACAGTTATCCCAGCCATTCACACACACACACACACACACACACACACACACATATATATATATATATATATAATTTCTCTTCTTTCTTTCTTTTTCTTCTTTCCCTAATCCCAGTTGTTTCCATTGTCGAGCAATTTCTTTCTCTTTCCCAATATCTCTTGTATATTTTGGGTTCCACTTACTCTTTCATGTTCTTACACTAGGAAGATAACATGATGTCTACACATGTGGGTTATTTCACTTGTGAGTATGGTCTCTATTTGCATCCATTTGTCTATAAAAGCCTCGAGCTTATCTTTTTCATAGATGAATAATTCTTCATTGTATAAAAATACCATATCTTTTTTATCCATTCCTCAGTTGGTGGGCATTTGGGTTGTTTCCAAGATTTAGCTATGACAAATTGTGCTGCTATAAACATGGGGGCACAAATATCACTGTGGTATGATGTTTTTAATTCTTCTGGAAAAATACTCAGGAGGGGAAGAGATGGGTTAAGTGGGACCTCCAATACTAGTTTTGAAAGGAATCTGCACACTGATTTCCACAGTGGTTTCACCAATCTACACTCCCACCAGCAGTGGAGAAGGGTTAGTTTTTCCTCACAGCCTCTCTAGCATTTGTTATTGGTTGATTTCTTAATGATAGCCATTCTTTCTGGGGTGAGATGGAATCTCAGTGTTGTTTTAATTTGCATTTCTTGAATGACAAATGATGTTGAACATTTTTTCATATATTTATTGGCCATTAGTATTTCTTCATCTGAGATGTGTGCATTCATCTCAGATGCCCATTTTTGTGTTGTGGGTCTTTGAATTTTGGGGGCCTTATTTTAAAAAATTCTTTATAAATTCTTTATATGTTCTAGATAGAAGTCCTTTGTCTGAGGGGCAGCTGGTTAAATTTTTTTCCCAATTTGTGGATTTTGTTTTCACTCTGATTTCTTTTGATGTGCAAAACTTATTAATAAGATGAAGTCCCAGTTGTTAATTCTTTGAAGTATTTCCAGCCAAGTTTGTTTTTTGTTCATGAACTCTATGTCTTCAAGATTTCTACCTATTTTTTCTTCCAGTACATTTAGTGTTTGTGTTTTAATATTTAGATCTTTGATCCATTTTCCATTTAGTTTAGTTCATGGCAATAGACATGGATCTAGTTTTATTCTTCAGCATGTGGTCAGTTTTTTCATCACTATTTATTAAAGGGCTATCTTTCTTCCAGTGAGCATGTTTGTCCCCTTTGTCAAAGATAAGGTGGCTGAGTATGCTTGTGGTTGTGTCTGCATCTTCTAATCTATTCCATTGATCTTTGGGTACCATGCTGATTTTATCACAGTAGCTTTGTAGTATAATTTCAAGTCAGGGATTATGATGCCTCCTGCCTTGCTTTTGTTGTCTAGAATTGCTTTTGCTATTCCAGGCTTCTGCTGGCTCCAGATGAATTATTTTATTTTAAAGACAAAAAATGGAGACATATAAACCAGAATAACACAAAAACAATACAGGAAATACCAAATTATAGAGAAGATAGTAGGGAATTAGCACTGGATGCTGTATTACATAATGTTATCATCGCATTTGTTACTCAATTATACAGATGATGGCTCGTTTGATTAATCAGTTCTCTCTACCCTCATCTCCATTGTTCTACCACCCAATCAGTCATCTTCCCTCTGATAATAACTGTACTTTTTGGTTTATTTACTCCCTCTGGCTCTCACATTGGGAAGAGACATGGCTGCTTCAAATTATGCTGTAACAAACATGGGTGTACACAAATTGCTATGGCAGGAGGTGGAAAAGCACACATCCTCAAAGACGGTAGATAGGCAGGGAACCAGGTTCACTATGATCGAACCTACTTTGACAAGCCTTCAGGGCCATCGGGGGTTTGGTCCAGTTGCCAGGGTAACCCAGCGAACCGTCAGGCTCTGCCTCAATACAACGTGTCTGGAGGCCCAGTCAAGTCCTCGGGGTCTCCCCTGTGGACCACAGGGCTCTGCCCTGTCACCATGCTGCTGGAGGCCCTGTCCAGGTCTTCAGGGTTCTCATGTAGCCTGGAGGGAGCCCCCTCCCCACTCAGCTGCTGAGCTCCTGTCAAGGACCCGGGGGTCCCCTTATAGGCCATTAGTGTCTTCCTGCAGGCCACCTATGACTCTTTGGAGCCTGTCCCCACCCAGATAGAGAACCGGGTCTGCACCCTATTTCCAGGTCTTCGCCTCCTCCCACCTCTTGATCTCCACTATTGCTGCTCCCCGCCCCTTGCAGCTGGGCGCAAGTGGTGTGAGGTTTCCTCCACCTGTGCTCATTGTGGTAGTCCAGGGTGTGTACTAAGTTTATTTATTAGTTCTAGGAAAGAACTGGAGGATTTTCTCAGGTCTGCTATGTAGAGTATGTTGCTATGTCTCGGACTCCAGGACTGCTGCTTTTTGTATAATATGTCGCTATGGGTTCATACAAGGTTCATATATGCAAGCTGTATGAAGTTCCTCTTGGTGCTCGTATTAGTAGTTTAGGGTGAGTCCTGAAGCCCGTGGACTCAGCTCATTGCTGTCAGGGCCACCAAGACTCAAATTGCTCAGAGAGGGAGTTCAGGGTGGGAGCTGAAGCTCGGTTACTCAGCTTGTGCTTCCTGCTTGGTGTTGGAGTGAGAAGGGTGTGGGGCTGTGTGGTCTGCCTCCATCTGCAGCTCTCTCTTACTGTTGTGTCCAGTTCCTGTTTGTTCTTTGGCTGGATCCCAGGCAATTGCTGTGGCCCTGGGATCACTGCCGCTGCTCTCTTCTGCTCTCTGCTGGTAATTGCTTACACAGTGGAGCAGCCTCTGGGCAGTTGTAGAGCTGGGTATAGTGGGCTGTGTACTGGTTGCTTTGACCCTGCCTTGTCTCCAGGTACTGATTAGAAAGGTTGCTGCAGAGTGGGGATTCTGTTTTAGTGACTGTTATAACGTCTCATCCTCACACTGGGCTCGACAGCACCTCTTGACTGCTGCTGCCTCTTTTCTGGGCTGCACTTTCTCTGCTCTAGTCCTGGACTAGCTCTTGGAACTCCGCTCTCCACTGGCTGAGTTGGGAGGCTCCCATGAGCATGGGCCTCTGAAGCTGAAGCTATGAGTGCTGGAATAAGGGAATGGGCTGAGGATGTGTTTGGAGTGGTGACTCCCTCCTTCTCTGACTCCTCTTCGTCCAAGTGTGCCATGGTGGCCCTCTGAGCCTTTCCTCCAGAAGAGGTCTTGTTTGCTCTTCCTGAGGGCTTCAGTTCTCATTTCAGATCCTTCCTGGTTCTAGGGGACCCATTTCTCTCCTTCCTATCTTTCTCATGTTGCTATATTCCAGTGTCTGGGTGGTGATGCTCCAGGAGGATCTTTCTGTGCTGCTTACCTGGTCACCATCTTCCTGGAAGTGCCCCAGATGAATTTTAAAAATGTTTTCTCTGATTCTGTGAGGTATACTAATGGTATTTCAACTGAGATTGCATTGAGTCTGTATAACAATTTTGGGGGTATGGTCATTTTCATAATGTTGGTTCTTCATATCCATGAGCATGGAATATTTTTCCATTTTCTGAAATCCTCTTTGATCTCTTTTTTTTCAGAGTACTATAATTTTATCTCTATAGATCTTTTATTTTCTTTGTTGGGTTGATTCCTAAGTATTTCATTTTTTATATGCTATTATGAAAGGTGTGATTTCTATGATATCTCTCTCAGTCCATTTGGTGTTTGTGTACAAGAATGCTGTTGACTTTTGGGTGTTGACTTTGTATCCAGCTACACTATTGAATTTTTAAAATTAAATCTATAAGCCTTTTGGTGGGGTTTTTGGGACCTTCTATATAGAGCATCATGTCATCTATGAATAATGATAATTTTCACTTCTTGCTTTTCTATTCTTATTCCTTTATAGGTGATCTGTTTCTTTTCTCTAACAGCTTTTAATAATCTGATCTTTTGTTGAATTTCTGGGATTTTGATTACTATATGTCTGGGTGTAGATTTACTTTGGTTATGACTAATTGGAGTTCCATATGCCTGGCATGTATGTAGTGACCTTCTTTAACTCTTTTGATCATTCTTGGTTTGAAGTTCACATTGTCTGCAAACAGAAATAGCTATACCTGCTTTTTGGGCGGGTTCTTGTCACATGGAGTATTGTTTTCCATCCTTTGATTTTCAGTCTATGAGTTTTCTTTTGAGTTAAATGTATTTCTTGTATACAGCATTGTCTTGGTTACTTTTCTCTCACTGAAGGGACAAAACACCAGACACCCAAGTATAAAGAAGGGAAGATTTATTTAGCTTGCAGTTCGTGGAGGTTTCAGTCCCTACTAGGGTGGCTCCAAGGCAGAGTGGCACATGACAGAGGGCAACCATTCATGGAGGCAGAAGATAGCAAAAGCAACAAGAACAAAAGGGAGGAGTGGCATCAAGCAGCCTCTTTCTCTCCTTTACATATGCAAACTATCCACGTGAGGGCAGTGGTAGCACTCACACCCATGAATCAATCACTCTAAAAGCCCACCCCTTATGGCTTTGGGGGACATCCAGACATAAACAAGCATATTGTTGGATTTTGTTTCTTGATCCACTCTGCCAATCTGCTTCTTTTGATAGGTGAATTGAGACTGTTTACATTGATGATTATAACTGATATGTATTGACTTATCTTTGTTATATTATTTTCCTGTTGTTAGTTTCTCCTTTTTCTCTGTTTGGTTGCTTGTTCTGCTTGGTGGTTCCTTTCTGTCGTAGTTCTTGAAGTTTTGGTCATTTTTATCTCTTTCTAGAATATCTTTCAGTACTCTTTGTAGGATTGGCACTCATGAATTTCTTCAGTTGTTCTTTATCATAGAAATATTTTATTTCTCCATTAATTTTGAATAATAGTTTTGCAAGGTACATCAATCTGGGTTGGAAGCTGTTTTTTTTTAGGGCCTGAAATACTTCACTCCAAGCTCTTGACTTAATCGTTTGTATTGAGAAATCTGTTGTGGTTCTGATGGGCTTTCCTTTATAGGTGATCTGTTTCTTTTCTCTAACAGCTTTTAATATTCTGATTTTTCATTGAGTTTCTGGGATCTTGATCACTATATGTCTAGGTGTAGACTTATTTTGGTTATGATTAACTGAAATTCTATATGCTTCATGTATGTCTGCTTCTTTTTCCATGCCTGGGAAATTTTCTGCTATTATTTCTGCAAATAGTTTTTTTATGTTGTTTGTGTTGACACCTATTCTTTGCTTGACACCTGTTAATCTTACATTGTGTTTCTTTGCTTTGTCTGGCAGTTGTTGAACTGGTATTTCCTGGTTCCTTGTTATTTTTAAGAGAGCCTTTCTTTTACGGTTGTTAGTGGCAATGCTGTATTCAAGGTCTGAAAGTCTATCTTCAGCTTCATTCAAGCAGTTTTGCTAGCTTTTGTTGAATTTTAAATTTCCTGGATATCTGTTTGAGTCTCTTTCATGCATTTTAGTTCTTTCTTCTATTGTTTATTCAAGGTTTCCATGATTTTTCTATGCTCCTATATTTTCTTTTCTATGTCTTCTTTGGGTGTGCTGAGCAATTCTTTCATTATTGTCATTTCTCTTTTTACCTAAGAGATTATTTCTGATCTGATGTCTTCTATGGCCTAATGGAGTTGTTTATTTACTTTAGCTGCTATCATTTCAGAAATTTCAGGTTTATGACTTCTGTGTCAGTGTCTCCTGGACTTGTTCTGGGTGGGATAGTGGTTTGAGAGTGCATTTTGGTCCTTCATTTTGTCATTTTTGAAGAGCCAGAGGTTCCCTGGAGCTCAGCCTCACTCCCACAATGGTGTTGGAGTGGTGGGGCAAGGATCTGAAGGTCTCCAGTGCCCATCTTGGCTCCTGCAATGGTGTGTGGGGGCAAGGTGCAGTTGGAGATGTTCCTGAAGCTTTCTGGCATTCAGTTGGCTCCCAGGCCAGTGGCTGAGGAGTGGGGAAGCTCACTGGGGTTCCTGAAGCCATCTGGGCTTCAGCTCCACTTCCACAGGGGTGAGTGGGTGCATGTTGTGGCCACTCAGGCTTCAGACACTGCCCAGGACCTGGTCTGGTTCCCACACCAGTGGGGGGAGTGTTGAGGGCACGGTCACCAAGGCTGCTGCTGCTGTCTAGGTTTCGGCTCAGCTCCCATGGGGTTAGCGGGAGTGCAGGGAATGGCAACAGGCCCTGAAGGTGTATGGGGTTCTGCCTGCCTCACATGCTGGTTGGGGAGGAAGAAGAGTGGCTCATCAGGGTTCCTGAAGGTGTCTGGAGTTTATCCCGTCTCCTGCCAGGATGCAGGGGGCGTGGGGAGTCCATACTGATTTCCATAGTGGTTGTATGAGTTTATATTCCCACCAACAATGTAAGATTCCTTTTCCCACACAGGTTCACCACCAGTTGGTACTTCTTGATCTCTCTCTTTCTCTTCTTTTTTGTTTTTGAGGCAGAGTCTTTATGTAGCCCAGGCTGACCTTGAACCTGTGGCAATCTTAGCCTCCAGAGTTTTGAGACTATAGGTATGTGTTACCACACCCAACTTATTTGATTTATTGATGATAACCATTCTTTCTGGTATAAGATGGAATCTGTTGCTTTGGTATGTATTTCTTAATGGTAAGAAATATTGAACATGTTTAATGTATTATTGATTTTTTGTACATCTGAGAAGTGTTTATGTGTTTATGAATTTCAGTTGCCCATTTTTGATTGTCTTTTATTGTATTTTTAGGATTGTTTTTTCTAGTTCTATAAATAACACTGTTGGTATTTTGACTGAAATTGCACTAAATCTATATATAAGTTTTGGAAGTATAATTATTTTAAGGAGATCTGCCTCATCCAGTATGGCTCTCCAAGTTCCCAGGGGAGAAGGATGGTGAGAGGATGGTGTTATGGTTGATACATTGTGTCAACTTGGGGAGTCCAAAGAGGTTTGGCTGAGTGATTCAGCAGGAAGCCCGGGTGCTTACTTTGTACACATCCTGAGCCTGTAGAAGAGGAGGGCATGGAGGTTATGTGAGAGGTACACGCCCCCTGGGTGGGGGTAGGCTGTTTACTATGTAGGGGAGAAAAGGAGGCTGCTTGCAACCATTCCTCCCTTTTGCTGGTTGTTTTTGCTGTGCTCTGCTGCTGTGAACAGTTTGCCCTCTGCCATGTGCCACTCTGCCTCTGAAGCAACCAAGTATGGACTAAAACCTCCACAAACTGTAAGCAAACCTTTCCTTTCTTCATTTTGGGTGTTGGGTATTTTGTCTCAGCAACGAAAGAAAAGTAACCAAGACAGATGGAGAAATAAAGATAAGAGACAGAAAACTGAGGTCAGGTGGAGCTCTCTGTCTGGATGGGAGGAATGAAACTGTTCAACTATTGTAGGGCATTTTTGTATACATTTGACAAGTTACTGTCGTATGATACCCCTTTGCCTAGCAACCCATTGCTTGGATTGTCTCAGGGCTTGGGATTCTCTGGACTGAAGCATCTTGTGCATGTGGATTGCCTCTGGAATTCTTTGTTCTCAGACCTGCCTTGTCCCCACGTGTGGTCAATTTCCAGCTTCAGTCACTCCCTACACAGATCAAACAAGACATGAGAAAATGGAGAGATAGCTCATCCCTGGATAGGCAGAACAAATACTGTCACAATAATCATACTTACAAAATTTATACATAGACTTAATACAATCTCAAAATCTCAAGAGCACTCTTTACAGAACTAGAAAAAACAATGCTAAAATTCATGTGGAAACAAAAGAGACCCAGGAAAGCAAAAGCAACCCTGGGTAACAAGGGTAAAGCAGGAGGCACCACAGTTCCTGATGTGATATTAAATTACAGAACTACAGTGAGAAAAACCAGCATGGTACTGGTACAAAAACATATATAAGATCAAAGAAACAGAATAGAGAATGCAGAAACAAACTCAAGCACATTCAGCTGTTTGATCTTTGACAAAGGGGCCAAAAACCTACACTGAAGGAAAGATAGTACCTTTAATAAATGGTTCTGGGAAAACTGGCTGTCTACATACAGAAGATTGAATCAGTTAATGCATATCTTTCACCTGAACTAAAATAAAATCAAAATGGATCAAAGACCTAAATATTAAAACAGAAACACTTGACCTGCTGGAAGATTAAGTAGGTAAAAGTCTTGAAGTCTATGGCTTCTTTCATTGTTGATTTTTAGTTCAGTGCACTGACAATCTGATAGTACATGTGGGCTGATTTTGGTTCTTTGTATTGATTTGAGCAGGCTTTATGACTAATATATGATCTGTTTTGGAGAAAGGGTATGTGCTGCTGAGAAGAATGTACATTACACTGTAGTGTTGTAGAACATGCAGTAGCTATCTATTAAGTCCATTTGTTTGAAGATGTGTTTTAGCTGACATTTCTCTTTTTTTTTGTTTAGTCGATCTATTTGTGAAAGCAGGGTATTGAGGTCACTTACTATGATTTTGTTGGTGTTTATTTGATCTTTTATGTCTAGTAGTATTTGTTTTATAAAGTAGGGGGCACCAATATTTGCATATGAAATTTACAATGGTTATCTCTTCCTGTTGAATTTTTATTTTCATTAGTGGTGGCCTTCCTTGGCTCTTTCTGTCAGTTTTAACTTGAAGTTTACTTTGAGAATAAAATTTCTACTCTGCTTGCTTCCAGAGCTCTAGTGCATAGAATATTGTTTTCCATCCTTTGATTTTTTACTCTGTCAATTTTTTTGGATTAGATGAGTTTCTTGAATGCAGGAGATCATTGGGCTTTGTTTTGTGATCTAGTCTGCCAGCTTGTGTATTTTATTTTTCCGTTTTATAAGGAGAATGAAAAATAATAAAAACATCAGAGACTTTACAGAATTTCATTAAACAAGATGATAGGAATTCAACAGTGGTTGTTATATTGCATATTGTCTTTAAATTAGTTGTTCATATTACTAGGTATAATTGTTTGATCAATCTTACATGCCTGTATTTGTTTATCTGAGTAACCAATTAGAACATATCAATATGTAATACAGCCACTGTTGTTAATTTCCTATCACCTTGTCTGAAAATATGTATTCCTTGTATTGTTTTTCTGTTATTTTGTAAATATCTGTGTGTCTGTTAATATGTTTTCTTTCTTTTACCTTTAAAATAAAAAAGCAAGAAAAATCGATCAAAAATTAAGAAGAAAAATTTAAGCATTAACTGTACCTTTCAATAAACCAGTGGAAATAAGCAGTACAATTATCCCAGCTGTTCTTGTATATACATGTATTTTTTCCCTTCCTTCTTTCCTTTCTCCTTTCCTTCATCCCAGTTGTTCTTTCCCTTTGAGCAGTTTCTTTGCCTTTCAGAGTATCTATTGTATTTTTCAGATTTTATTTACTCTTTCAGGTTTTTACACTAGCGAGGCAACATGATGTTTACACATATGGTTCTGATTTATTTCAATTATGAGTATGGTTTCTATTTGCATCTATTTACTGATAAAAGCCTGAGTTTATCTTTTTTATAGCTGAGTAATACTCTATTGTATAAAAATACCACGTCTTTTTTTAACCATTCCTCAGTTGATGAGCATTTGGGTTGTTTCCAAGATTTAGCTGTGACAATTTGTGCTGCTATAAACATGGATGCACATATATTGCTGTGGTATGGTGTTTCCAGTTCTTCTCGAAAAATACCCAGAAGGGGAAAAGTTGGGTTAAGTGGGACCTCTAATGCTAGTTTTGTGAGGAATCTCCACACTGATTTTCACAGTGGTTGGACCAGTCTACACTCCCAATCACAATGGAAAGGGTTCTTTTTCCTCCACAGCCTCTCCAGCATTTGTTATTGGTTGACTTCTTGATGATAGCCATTCTTTCTGGGGTGAGATGAAACAGATTAGAAGGTGGAGACACACCTAAAAACACACCCAACCACCTTATCTTTGACAAAGGGGCCAAACATTCACTGGAAGGAAGATAGCCTCTTTAATAAATAGTGCTGGAATAACTAGCTTTCCTTGTACTGAAGACTAAAATTAGACCCATATCTATCACCATGCGCTAAACTAAAGTAAAAATGGATAAAAAATCTAAATATTAACACTATTAGAAACACTAAATCTACTGGATAAGAAAGTAGCTAGAAATCTTGAAGACATAGGGATAGGCAGAGAGTTCATGAACAAAAGCCAAACTGCACAGGAAATACTTAAAAGAATCAGCAATTGGGATGTCATCTTATTAAAAGTTTATTTTATTTTGTTTTAAAGATAAAAAATATAATTATTAAAAATTTTTACACATCCAAAGAAATCACCAACAGAAAGAAAATCCAGACTGGGAAAAATTTTAGCCAACTGTCCTTCAAAGGACTTCTATCAAGAACATACAAAGAATGAAGAAATCAGGTCCCCAAAATTTAAAGACCCAATCAAAAATGGGCATCTAAGATGAACACATACTGCTCAGATGAAGAAATACTAATGGAAAATAAATATATGAAAAAATGTTCAACAGCATTGGTCATTGAAGAAATGCAAATTAAAACTACAGCTTGTGTATTTTTTTGAACCCAGAATCAAACTCTGGACCTCTCACTTGCCAGGCAAGTGTTATGCCACTGAGCTATGTCCCTGGCCCCAGTTTGTGTATTTTAATTGTGTAGTTGAGTCCATTTATATTGTGAACTGTTACTGAAAGGTACTGACTTGTTCATGTCATTGTGTTGTTTTTCTGCTATGGATTCCTTTACTGTTATCTTTTTTATACTCATCTAGCTCGCTGTATTCATTCAATCTGACTCTTGGCTTTGTTGGCTTTATTGTCTGTCTAGGACACTGAGTGATTTTTGAAATGCTGGCTTGGTGTTCATGAATTTTTCAAGACGTTATTCTTCATAGAATGTTCTTATTTCTCCATCAATTTTGAAAGTTAGCTTTTCAGGATATATTAGTTTGGGTTGGGGGTTGTTTTCTTTTATGACTTGGAACATTTTACTGCAACCTCTCCTGGCCTTTAAATTTTGTGTTGAAAGTCTGCTGTTATTTTAATTAGTGATTTAAAAATTTTTCTTGACACCTTTTAAGATTCTGTCTTTGTGCTGGACCTCTGAGATTTTGACTATGATATGTTATGGGGACTTTTTTTTTCCCATCATAGTTGGTGTTATGGTTGATACATTGTGTCAACTTGGGGAATCTAGAGGTTTAGCTGAGTGACTCAGGAGGAAGCCAAAGTGTTTGCTTTGTAAACATCTTGAGCCTATGAGAGTGGAGGGCATGGAGATTTTATGAAAACTACATGCCCCCTGGGTGAGGGTAAATTGCTTACAATGTAGGAAAAAAAAGGAGGCTGCTTACAGCCATTCCGCCCTTTTGCTTGCGGTTTTTGCTGTGCTCTGCTGCTGTGAACAGTTTGCCCTCTGCCATGTGCCATTCTGCCTCAGAACCAGCCAAGTAAGGACTAAAACCTCCACAAACTGTAGGCTAAATAAACCTTTACTTCCTTCATTTTGGGTGTTGGGTATTTTGTCTCAGCAACAAGAAAAAAGTAACCAAGACAAAATTTGGTACCAGGAATGGGGTTGTTGCTGTTACTATACCTGACCATGTGATTCAAGAACCTTTAAAAATTACTTGTAAAAAAAATTTAAAAAAGTTTGGAGATGTCTAATCAGAGCTCAAAAAACCAAAAGGCTGATAAAAATCCTGCCAGTAAAGACCAAGTCCAGGAGGTTTCTATTAAAAAGAAAAACTACATTGGTTGTTGGACTCCAGATTATGTATGTTATGGCTTGGCAAAAAGTTTGTCTGCATTTTGCTCGTGTCCAGAGACTTTGCCTAAGACTGAGATTAAGGACAACAATAAACTGATTCATCTAACAAAAAAAATTTCAAGACAGTCAAATGTTGGGGCAATAAGGCTCTTGTTGGGGGCTTTTAGCCAGATTTATATTGACAATCAAAAACAAAGAGCCCAGCAGGATGATTTAAAATGTTCTGAGTCTGGCCAAAAAAAAAAGCTCCAGTAAAGCTCTGGACTACAAAGATAAGGCTGAGGTGATCTCTATTGCTCTAAAAAAAAAAAAAAAAAAAAAAAAAGATGGCCCGAGGACATCACAAGCAACAAGTCTCCACCCTTTGCAGCCTCAAAACTACAAAGGTAAAAGACCTTGCCTTAAGAAGGAAGCCAAAGAGTGCCATGTTCCAAAATGACGGCGGCGGCCACACCAGGTTCCAAAATGGAGATGACATAAAAAATTTACTCCTCAAAATTGGATTCAATATGCCCAGCAATCCAGGCACTCGACCCCTGTGGCCAAGAAAAAAAAAGTTTGGCTACTGCTCCAGGTAGCAGCAGACCTTGACATCATCCACGTGGCCCTGGCTTTAGATACAAGAAAAATACAAGAGTTCTGAGGTTAAAGAGGCTTCCACCCAGATTTCAAAAGGTCTGGGAGCCCAGGCAGTGTGCCCTGGAGAAGACAATATGTGAGGCTATGGGTATAAAACAAAAGGTGCCCTAGAGATCTCAAAAGTTTAAAATAGACAGGACCATAGATCATCTAAGAAAAGCTACAAAGAGGGAGCAAAACAAGCCGAAGAAAAAAGATATGGGAGCTGTAACCACCAAAAGTGCCATGGGGTAGACTCACGCAAGCCTTTTAGAGCTTACAGTGTGCCACAAGTTGCTTTAGTTACTAGATATAAAATTACAGCACACAATGTTAGCCCTGCTGGATTTTGGACTTGCTTTGGTCTCAATGCTCAATATTCCCGTTTGTGCCTTTTAAAATGGTGATGTTTATTTTGTGCCTTTAAATGTTAAAAGTGTTTAATTTTCATTTGTACAGGGATGATGTCTTTGTATCTAAAAACTGAGTTTAAAAAAGTGTGTATGATTGCCAAGTTGACAAGGGGTGGAATGTTATGGTTGATACATTGTGTCAACTTGGGGAATCTAGAGGTTTAGCTGAGTGACTCAGGAGGAAGCCAAAGTGCTTGCTTTGTAAACATCCTGAGCCTGTGAGAGTAGAGGGCATGGAGATTGTATGAAAACTACATGCCCCCTGGGTGGGGGTAAATTGTTTACAATGTAGGAAAAAAAAGGAGGCTGCTTACAGCCATTCTGCCCTTTTGCTTGCGGTTTTTGCTGTGCTCTGCTGTTGTGAACAGTTTGCCCTCTGCCATGTGCCATTCTGCCTCAGAACCAGCCAAGTAAGGACTAAAACCTTCACAAACTGTAAGCTAAATAAACCTTTACTTCCTTCATTTTGGGTGTTGAGTATTTTGTCACAGCAACAAAAAGAATGTAACCAAGACAGTTGGCATTCTGTAAACTTTACTTACCTGTATTTTGAATTCTTTCCCCATACTTGGAAAGTTTTCTGTTGTGGTTTCTCTAGGCTTTTCACTCCATGTGCTCCTCTGATTTCTTTCTAACTTGAATTAGCTGTAGCTTAGTCTTAACATCATCTAGTGGCTGTTGCATGAATTTCCTCTTATGGACAATATTATACTGCTATTTGTGGCTCATCAGGGAGGCAGAGGGTCAGGGACGGAGTGAAGAAGGGGAAAAGGAAGGAGGCGTGTCAGTGGGAAGAGAGGGAGGTAAGAGAAATGTCAAAAGGCGAAAAATAAGTCAGACTCTGTAGGACTATTTTTACAGTTGGGGTCAAGGGCAGATGTTGAGGGGGTTTGGGAGAGTATTTGTGTAGGCAGAAGAGTGTATGCAGATGAGTGGAAGTGCATTTAGAGACTGAGGCAGGCTGTGAGATGGTTGAAACCTATTAATATATTTGTAGGTAATTTTGTTTGGCTCCTCTAAGCTCCATTTTGTTAAGCATTGGCCTGACATGTCCTTGAATAGGCTTAAGTTGTAGCAGGGATTCTTCCTCTCTAATGCTCACATACAGGGCCTGTTACATACGCTCTGTCAGGCAGGTGGGAAGGAGGAGGAGGAAGGCACAGAGGTGAGAAAATAAGGAAGAGAGGAGAAAAAAGAACAGGGAGGAAAGAATGTAAAAAATAAAGAAGGACTAAAAGAAGAGCAGATCAAAAGGGAAAATCTTAAAGAATAAAATAAAGTAAAATAATGAAACAACACCACTAAAGAAGCAGGAACCTGAAGAAAAAAAAACCTCAGTGTAAACAGAATCCCACCCCCAAGATAACACTGTTCAGACTAACAAGGAAGGAAACCACAATGGCAACAAAAAAAGTAAAAATAAAAATGTTTACAGAGTTGGTACAGTGTTGACCCGGAGCATCTATGCAGCACCCTGCACACTGGACTCACAGTCTGATCATGAGCAATCAAACAACTTCTCCCTGGGGACCAGATAGTTGCCCACTAGAAACAGTGAGGGTTGCTCCTTCCTCTGGATCCACATCCTGGCTGTAAGTAGTGTCCCAGATGTGCCTACTGCAGACCATCACAGTGACCTGAAGTTATGATTGTCTCAATCCATATTTGGGGAAGTGAATGTGGTAGTTTGTCATCTGCTGGTTCTGCAGTTCTCCCTTGACCTCTATCTGGGATCTTACACTCTTGCTTCCTTCACTGCCTGGCAAATATCATGGCCGTCTGTGCATCTTCCCTCTGCCGGCTTTTCTTGCCTAGTGTATGGCCAGAAAACTTCCAGCCCAGGTTTCATTCTTGGTCTCTATGCCTGCAGATGTCTGGCTCTCTGGCTCTCAGACCTGCTCATAGAAGCAAGGACCACAACTGGACTTGGCAGAGGGCAACCTTTGCCAGTGCCGGGAGGTGGACAAGACCTCGTGCCAACGGAGGACGTTTTAGTGTTTTAGGAAACAATGGAAGAGCCACGGTTGTTCTGGCTTTCCCAACCTGTTCTCTAGCACGGGTACCTTCTCTCTTCTCAAGATTGCCCCCATTCAACTTTACTCTCTGTACTTGTGGCAGGCTTGGGTCTCCTGCCCTCTGCAGTCTCCAGTGAGGTGGTGCTTTTCTACCACCCTCCGTGGGAGTTCCATGACAATCGTGAGAGGTGCACCAAGTGTCCCACACGCACAACACTACTGTTGTATGTGGGGAGAATGGGTGAATTACTTACATATTTATGCAGGGTAAGTCTTCTCTCACCCCAGAGTCCAGCTGCTGGCAGCACTGTAGTGTTAACTGTTTTCAGGACCCAAGTACGTGACATTTGCACCACCCAAGTGTTCTTCTGTTGCATTCTTTGAATCCATAGCTTGAATTATTTCACTCCTTGTGTCTGGTAGGGAGGTTACAGCGATCCCCTTTTGTCTTTGTTATGAACTTAAAAAAACCCCATGAATGTACCAACTAAATATTGGTACATGATCACGTTCATGATAGGGAATTACATGATCACGTTCATGATAGGGAATTTGCACCTGTACATGCCACAACCGCATTCTTTGTTCTCCCATCCCTCTACCTTCTCTTCAACCTCCCTCCCTTCCTTATTCACAAAGGGTTTGTTTGCCTTTTTTCTTTCTTTTACTTTACTTTCTTTTAAGATTTTCTTTATTTTAAAGAGAAAAGAACAAAAAGAAAGACACAAAACAACCACAAAAAGTATAAAAAACGATACAGTATTTCAAATTGAAATGACAGGAAGTCTACAATGGCTGTTGTATTACCCTTTGTTATCTTCGAAGTAGTTGCTCAAATTACCAGATAGAGGCATGGAAGATTGATCAAACAGTTAAACATTAACTGTTCCTTTCAATAAAGCAATAGGAATTAGTAGTATAATTATCTTAGTTATCACGTGTGTGTTTATATATACATTTTCCCCTTCCTTTCTTTACTTCTTTCCCTCATCCTAGTTTTCTTTCTTATTTAAGCAGTTTCTTTACCTTTCATAGTATCTATTGTACCTTTCAGTTTGATTTACTCTTTCCGGTTCTTACGTTAGGCAGACAATACGATGTTCACACATGCAGGTCTGATTTATTTCCCTTATAACTAGGGTCTCTAGTTGCATCCATTTACCTATAAAAGCCTCGAGTTTATCTCTCTTTATAGTTGAGTAATATTCCATTATATAAAAATACCACATTTTTCTTATTCACTCCTCTGTTGATGAGCGTTTGGGTTGTTGCCAAATAGTTTGCTATGAGAAATTGTGCTACTATGAACACGGGTGCACATACATCACTGTGGTGTGGTGTTTTTAATTCTGGAAAAATACCCAGAAAGGGAATGGCTGGGTTAAATGGGACCTTTTCCTTTC
Source organism: Dinomys branickii (assembly GCA_004027595.1). Classification (NCBI taxonomy): domain Eukaryota; kingdom Metazoa; phylum Chordata; class Mammalia; order Rodentia; family Dinomyidae; genus Dinomys; species Dinomys branickii. The sequence goes on along the minus strand of PVLD010018377.1, from coordinate 12,150 downwards.
TTCCTTTCTCCCTCCTCCATCCCTAACTCCAATTCCCACTGGGATATTTTCTTTCTATTTTACAATACCTCTTACACATTTTGGTCCTTATTTACATGCAGTTTCTCAAACCAGAGAAACAATACTCTATTTACATGTGTGTGCTCAATTTATTTCACTTAAGACTATGGCTTCAAGGTGCATCCATTTAGCTAGAAATGTCTCAAGCTTATCCTTCTTTATAGCACCATAATACTCCATTGTATAAAAAACCAACATCTTTAGCCATTCATCAGTTGATGGGCTTTGGGGCTGTTTTCAAGATTTAGCTATGGCAAACTATGCTGCTACCGACATGGGTGTGCATATATCACTGTAGTATGGTGCTTTTAATTCTTTCAGGAAGATACCAAGAAGAATAGCTAGGTCAAATGTATCCTCTAGTCCTAGTGTTTTGAGGAATCTCCAAAATGATTTCCACAGTGGTTACACTAGTCTACACTCCTACCAACAGTGGGGAAGTGTTCCTTTCCCCCCATAGTCCCACAGCATTTGTTATTGGTTGATTTCTTGATAATAGCCATTCTTTCTGGGGTGAGATGGAATCTCAGCATTGTTTTAATTTGCATTTCGCAAATGACCAATGATGTTGAAAATTTTTTCATATATTTATTTTCTGTTTTTATTTATTCATCTGAGAAGTGTCTATTCATTTCAGATGTCCATTCTTGCATTGGGTCTTTAATTTGGGGGTCTGAATTTTTTGAGTTTTTTATATATTCTAGGTGTTAGTCCTGAGGAACAGCAGGCAAAAATTTTTCCTACACTGTGTGTTGTCTCTTTGCTCTATTGGTGGCTTTTCTTGCTGTGCAAAAACTTTTTAGTAAGATGAGATCCCACTTGTTGATTCTTTGAAGTATTTCCCATGTAGTTTGGTTTTTGTTCATGAACTCTCTGCCTACCCCTTTGTCTTCAAGATTTTTACCTACTTTGTCTTCCAGTAGACTTAATGTTTCTGTTTTGATATTTAGGTCTTTGATTGATATTGACTTTAGTTTAGTGTTTGGTGATAGACATGGGTCTAATTTTAGTCTTTGGCATGTGGAACAGAATGAACTTTTTGATTCATTGATGCTTTGTATTGATTTCTTAGTCTCCATTGCATTGATTTCTGCTTTGATCTTAATAATTTCTTTCCTTCTATGAGCTTTGGGCTTGATTTGCTCTCCTTTTTTTAGAAACTTGAGGTTCAACATTAAGTTGTTTATTTGAGTTTGCATTGTGTTTCTGATGTGGATATTCACCACTATAAATGTCCCTTGTTGTGCTGCTTTCATTGTGTGCCATCAGTTTTGGTATGTTGTATTGGCATTATTATTTAATTATAGAAACTGACTAATTTTTCCTTTAATTTCATCTATGACCCATTGGTTGCTCAGGAGGGTGTTATTTAATTTCCATGTCTTTATGATGTTCTTGTGGTTTCTTTTGCTAGTAATTTCCAATTTCATTGTACTATGGTCTCATAATATGCATGTGATAATTTCAATTCCTTTGCATTTACTTAAGCATGTTCTTTGAGCTGATATGTGGTCTCTTTTGGAAAACGTCCCATTTGCTGTTGAGGAAAATATGTATTCTGACACTGTGGGTTGGAATACTCTGTAGACATCTACTAAATCCATTTGTTTAAAAGTTTGGTTCATTTCTAGTATTTCATTGTTGATTTTTTTGTCTGGTTGATCTGACTATTTGTGATAGTGGGTTATTGAAGCCCCCACTACAATTGTATTAGTGCTTATTTGATTTTTCACTATCCATTAATATTTATTTTATATAGTTAGGTGCACTGGTATTTGGTGCATATATATTTATGATTTTTATTTCTTCCTCTTGGATTGTTCCCTTTTTAAGGATGTAGAGACCTTTGTTGTCTCTCTTAGTCAGTCTTGGCTTGAAATCCACTTTGTCTTCAAATAGAATAGCTACCCTTGCTTTTTTGGGTTCTTGTCACATGGAATATTGTTTTTCATTCTTTGACACCCAGTGTATGTATTTCTTTTTTAATTAAATGTGTTTTGTGTATGCAGCATATTGTTGGATCTTGCCTCTTGATCTCTTATGTCAGTCTGTTTCTTTTGATTGGTGAATTGAGACCATAAACCTTAATAGTTTCAACTGATATGTACTGACTTACCTTTATCATGTTATTTTCCTGTCGTTTGCTTCCTTTTTTCCCAAGCGTGTTTGTTTGTCTTGCCTGGTGAATTCATTCTGTTGGGGTTCATGGGGTTGTAATTCTTGTTATCTCTTTCTATAATGTCCTTCAGAACATTTTGGAGTGTGGGTTTATGTTCATGAATTTTCTCAGGTGTTCTTTGTCATGGAAATATCTTATTTCTCTATCAGTTTTAAAAAATAGTTTTGCAGGGTACATCATTGTGGATTGGAGGTTGTTTTCTTTTAGGGCTTGAAATACTTCACTCCAAGCTCTCCTTGATTGAGGGTTTGTATTGAGAAGTTTGCTGTGATCCTGATGGGCTTTCCTTTAAGTGTGATCTGTTTCTTTTGTCTAACAGCTTTTAATATTCGGTTCTTGTGTTGAATTTCTGGAATCTTGACTATTATGTACTTTGCTATAGATTTTTAAAATCACAGCTAATTTGAGTTCTATAAGCCTCACTTAAATGTATGTCAAATTCTTTTTTTCCCTGCCAGGGAAGTTTTCTTCCATGACTTGTGTGAAAATATTTTTTTAATGTCATTTGTGCTATTGCCTGCTTTCTTCTTGACCCCAATCAATCTTATATTATTCTTCTTTGCATCATCTAGCAGCTGTTGAATTGATATCTCACCATGCTATTTTTAAGAAATCTTTCTTTTCATGATCACTAACTACAATCCTGTCTTCTGTATTTGAGATCCTGTCTCACACTCCCTCGTTCTGCTGTGTGTACTTTCCATGGAATTTTTAATCTCTTCGATATCTGTTTGAATCTGTTTTGTGGATTCCATTTCTTTCCTATGTTGGACATTCATTGTCTCCATCGTTTTCCTAAACTCCTCTATTTTTTTTAATCTGTATCTACTTTAGAGTTTCTAAGCATGTCTTTCATTATAGTCAGTCAGCATCTCTGTAGTTATCTGAGAAATTCTTTCTTATTTGATTTTTCCTAGAGCCTCACTCATTGGCCTTATAACTTCTACTGTTAGGGCTGGGGATATAGCTCAGTGGAATAAGCGCTTGCCTAGCAAGCGCAGGGTCCTGAGTTCGATCCCCAGTACTGCAAAACAAACAAACAAACAAACAAAACAAAACAAAAACTTCTACTGTTATCAAGCCAGAGAGTCCAGGAGGGTGGTTTTCAGATTGTTTCACCCTATTGCTCCCTTGATCTTGCCTTTGTGAGCTGAATGCCTGAGGTTGCACCTTGTTTGTCTTCTCTTTTTAAGTGTATTTTTGTTCCTGAGTTCATACTTGTAAATTGTCTACGATGAGTAACTTATTGCTAGTGTTTATAACCATTAGAAAATGACTACTTCTCAGAGATGTTCCAGGTGTACCTGGCTTCTGGGTCCCAAGCCTCTTGCAAGATTATCAGGGATGAGGAATTGATGCCCATTTGGCCCAACTACTGGTTCTTCAGTACTGGCCTACAGTATTTTTTATCACCCTGAGGCCATCTCAGTCTTTGTATACCAGGATGAATAAGTTGTTAGAACAATTATATCACTTCAGCTAAAGTGGTACATTCAGCAATGACAATAGCATCAAACACAACCTACAAAATGACAAACTGAGGTAATTATTAATCAGCCACCTTTAACCATATGAACTAGATTTGTGGTTATATAACAAAATCTGAAATGGACCAGACAATTGTATGCAGTGCAGAAACAGTCAATATGGCAAATTTAAAAGTGTTGGGGGAAAATAAAGAAATAGAAGAGGAAGAGTTAGAAGCAAGGCTTAGATCATGCAAAGCAAAGGAGGATCAAAGCTAACTTTGGGAAACTGGTGAAGAAGACAGGAGAGGAAGAGAGAAGAAAGAAATAAAAACAAGAACAAAACAGAAAAACAACAACCAAAAACCTAGAAACCATGTTCACATCCATATAAAAAGAACAATGAAGGACAAACCAACTAGCCAACCAACCAACCAACCAAAAGTAAAACACAAGGGAGAAAGGACGAAAGAAAAATAGAGAAAATTAAAAATATCCATTTCAACCTGTGTCTCTGCTGCCACTGGTAGACAGTGTGGCAGAGTCCAGATCTGTGTTAATCAATTATGGCAGGCTAGCAGCAGTTCCATGGCAGGGTGAGGATGATCTCAGCGAGCCTGCACCCTTATTTCCACTGAAGTACAGGCTGGCCTCAGACTTCCAGGCTGCAACCAGACGCGCTCAGCTCACTGCTGCAGCCTTCTTGTTGGCTATAGGCTTGAACTCCACTGGTAGCCACTAGGTGGAGTTAGCAGCTGCTCTGAGTCCCAAGCTTAGTTGGCCTCTAGCCAAGATGGCCCCAGGTCAGTTTCCCTCTATTCTGGGAAGTCCAAAAGGAATGACTTACCAGCCACTGCAGTCCACTGTATCCACTGCAGTCTGTTGTGCCCACTAGTGCCCTTCTCCATGGGGGCCTTTGGGGTTGCCTGTAGTCACCCTGCATCTGCATCTCCCGTGCAAGGGGTCCAGGCTCAGGGAAAAATGCCATATGCCTCCTTGTTCTTCATTGAAGTTCCTCTGTTTGATCTCCCTGTGGGTTTCAATGTTTGCTTCAGATTTTCCTGAGTTCCAGTGACCCACTTCCCCCCTTCTTCTTTTCCTCATGTTGCTGTATTCCAGTGTTTGGATCCAAAACCTCAGAGGGGCTGTTTCTTTGCAGCTCACCAGTCTGCCATCTTCCTGAAAGTCCCAGTTATAAACATTTTTGCCAGTGTTGTTTTTGATTATATGGAGGGACAGATTTTCAAAAAGTCTTTCCTGTTCTGGAAATGCTTCCTCCTGATCATATGGTTAATAACTCTCCCTTAACCATTTTCTGAGGCCTTGGGAAAGAGTGGGTCCTAGAGAAACAATCCAGTGTGGGATCATAGATCCCACCACCAGTATGCAGATGCTAAAGAAATAAAAATAGAACTACCACATGACCCAGTACATAACTAAAGGAAGTGAAGTCAGCAGCACATAAAGGCATGTGTATGCTCATTTTCCCTGCAGCATTATTCACAAAAACCAAGATATGGAAATGAACTAAGTACACATCAACAGACAAATTAATTAAAACCTCTAGAGCTATAATATGTAAACAAGGGAAATTGTTCTACTGTTAAAAATGAGATCTTGCCATTTACCCTTCCCTGACCTTCAAACTGTTCTAATCCTGCCCAGACATGGCTCTTGCTCTGAGGACTGGCTCAACCATGGGATTGTTTCCCTCTGTAGCCACCCTCTGCCTGCCTCCTCTTCTGAGCTCATTTCTTGCAGAACTCCCCACCTCTAGGCCAATTTCTCATATCTGTGCCTTTCCACAAGCTGCTCTGGCAGAAATTTCCATGTGCATCTTACCGAACACGCCCACCTGCCAAATTCCTATTCACTGTGCAAAACTCAACTCAAGGAACTTCTTGAAATTTGTTATTTATTTATTTATTTATTTAGTTTTTGTGGTACTGGGAATCTAACTCAGGACCTTGGGCTTGCCAGGCAGGCACTGTGCCGCTGAGCATGAAATTTGTTTTCTAACACACATTTAATTATTCCTCCTCTTTATGTTACCACCATCATAGGCCTTTTTGCAGTGGGTTGTACTTATGTCTTCATATTTCTTCATCTATTTCTAAATTGTTAGTAGCCTGAACCCAGGGAAAGAGAACTGAGTCCCCATCACTCCATAACTAGTTCAATAAATTGATTTACTAAACCAATTTACTGAGCCTGATTTACCTGGTCATAGTCATTTCAAAAACCTAACATGTATATAAAAACTGACTTCCAGAGATGTTAAAAAATGCCAGCTGAGTTAGAGGCCTCCAAAACTATTATACCAGCTCCCTTTGAAACGCTGCATAGGGATCTTCTTCCTTATTCTCCCACTTGTGATTTCTGACACCATCCATCTTCGTGACAACCCGTCTAGCTGAATAAGACAAAGCCCCTGGCCTCACTAGGTCGTCAGCCTGACCCCTTTCACTTTCACCAATACCCAGACTGGGGGAGGCCCTGAGGCCACTTACTCATGCCCTGCAGAGCAATGCTGAACTTCTGCAGTTGCCACCTAGCATTTGACCCTTTGTGTTTTTAAATTTATCTTTTATTTTATGAAAAAAAGGTAAAACAAAATTCCATAACCAAATAATAGGAGAATTACAATACTTAACACATTACATGTTGTTATCTTTAAAGTAGTTGCTCAGGGTACAAGATATGGGTTGACCCCTCTTTCAGTGTTTGGGGAATCACCCCAGTTTATGAGGAGGAGGAGGAGGAGGAGGATGAGGAAGACTCTCTTCCAATTTGGCTCTTCCACATTTATTTGAGAATGTGTGCTGGTCTCCCAGGTAGGTGATCTGCTTCCATCAATCAGATGTTCTCACGCTTGACTTGGACTGAGTAACCGGGACTCAGAAGAGCCAAAGAGTAGCATGAGATACCTCTTGGGCTATAGAAGAGAAGGTTACACTGGCAAGTTGCCCACCTAGAAGTGGCATCTGAGTGCAGAGATAGAGACAATGATTTCCTCAATTGTCCAGATAGTATTTGGGAGTCATTCCTGGAAGCTCAGCCTCCAGCATGGTCTTCAGTTCTCCCCATGTCTCTGTGGACCCCTCCATGCTTGGTTCATCAATTACTTGTCTGCATCATCATCCAGACCAATGTCATAGATGTGGGGGCTACAAACATCAGAAGGGAACCTTAGCCTTTGGATAAGGAATGAAGTAGTCTGGGCCCAGTTTGGGAAGACTAGCTATGGGGAACTCGGGATCAGAGAATATCATTAGACACATAGACACAGAGTCTGAGATCCCGGGTTTGTGCACCATGCCTGATATTCAGAAAATAACTTGATATGGTCCAGTGGCGTGGGACTCATATTGTTACCCTGGAATGGAGAGAAAGCAAGAGAAACACATAATGAGAACAATAGTTAAAATGTATAAATATATCTGGTCACAGTTGCCACACCTGTAATCTCAGTTACTGGGGCGGCTCAGGTAGGAAGATCTCATGGTCAAGGCTATCCTGGGTAACTTACGGAGAACTTACATCAAGGAACACATAGGCCTGGGGATGTTGTTCAGGGGCAGAGTGCCCCTGAGCCCTATCCGCAGTTCTGCCCCACCACCATTTAAATTCACATTTGAAGGTTAATGATTCGTAAAAGTGTGGAGTGTGCCTGAGAAGGGAGCTGAATTTAATTCTTCCAGCTTTCTTCACTTCATGGTACAAGTAGAAAGTGCTAACCTTTGAACGGCACGTTAGGATAAACTGTACAGATTTGGAAGTATCTGGATAGGGCTTTCTGTGAAAAACAAAACCAACAAAAGTTCATTACAGTTTCAACATATAAGGAAAATAAAATATATGACAATACAGATGACTTTAAATACTAATTTTATATACTACCTCTCAAGCACATTTTGGTTCTGTGGACACAATTTTTATATTAGAGTTTGCGCTTGAAAAAGCACTACACACTTTCTGGTTTTTCACGGACCGATGGCCATCGTCTAAGAAAAGTATTTATAGAAGTGACTGATAAAAATGTAAAACATGTTCCAAATTCATTTAGAATTTTGTATAGTTGGCATTGCATGTAAATAATCCACTAGCTCTTCCTTTTCCCAATGGTAAAATTAAAAATTCTTATAGTAGGATCATAAGAATTCAGCCATATTTTCAGGAAAATATGAATTTTTGCAAATAAAAGTAATCCAAGAGAAAAACTCCAATATTAATGAGAAAGGATTTTTTAATATATAATATTTTTCAATGTCAGGTATTTCAAAATATGGATAGTACTCTTGGAGCTCTGATACACAGAATGTGTGTACATTTGGATCAGATGCCCTGTGACTAGTTAGGTCTCTTGAGAGCACACAACAGAGAATGGACAGAATTAGCCTACATACATAGGAACAGAAGTTCGGGGTCACTATGGAGAGAAGAGCCCTCAGGAATTCCAGTGGGTACTCACTGTCCAGCTCCCGAGGTCCACACTTTGAGCTTGCTGAGTTCCTTAGGCACAGAGAACAGTTCCATGGGCTTGTCATCCACACTGGGGATCAGGGCTCTCAGGAGTTGGATGCCATATTGAATATGGTCCCTTCAGTCTACTAAGCCAAGCAGTGGGCATTGCTCATTCTGCCCTTACCTGTGAAAACTGAGGGTTGCATCATCAAAGTCCACTCCTTTGGGGCTTTCTCTGGAGGAGTGCCAGGCAAAGCTACTTATAGCCAGATGCAATGGGCCTGCTGACTCTGCCCATCCCAAGACCCTACGCACAGGGCTGGGGATATAGCTCAGTGGAATAAGTGCTTGCCTAGCAAGCGCAGGGTCCTGAGTTCGATCCCCAGTACCGCAAAAAAAAAAAAAAAAAAAAACCAAGACCCTACGCATTCACAAACAAGGAGCTGAGGTGATCCCTCTCATACAGAACACTTGCAATCCATGTGAACCCCCAGGGTGCCAGGCTGTACCTTTTGGGAAGCTCAAGTTTGATTCACTCATTCAGAAAGTGCCATGCCAAGCTATTTGCTAGGAATTTGATTGCAATGAAACAAAACACAATTTAATGGGGAAGACCAGCTGGTCTATAGGCAACTCTGATTTTATACTATCTTATGTAATGTTTACAGAAGATAGAAGCAAGGTAGGACATCAAGGAGCACAAAGGGGAGGCCCCTAAACCAGGCAAAAGGAAAAACACAAGGTCCTATGGAGAAGAGGTAACTCCCTCTTCCATGGGGATCTAGGTAATGTCATTAATTTTTTTTTTCGGGTAATAAGTTACTCAGGGGAAGAAACACGATAGTGTTAAAAAATAAGTCTAAGCACATTAAGCCTTTCAAGAGTTTATTTGAGCATTCAGACATTCATGAATTGATCAGTACAGGACGGCAAATATTTTAGCGCTCCATTGGGAAAAGCAAAATAGGAAATTTACAAAGTGGTCATGGAAACAAGACAAGAAAAGAGTGGATTGGTTAGAAGGGCAAGTCCCTGTTTAGAGATTAGGTGGCAGTTTTTGACTATAGAGGGACTGTTTTTTTGAAGACAACGTGGAGATTCACACAATTTAATTATCCTGGAAGAACTGTCAAATAATATTGGGGAAGAAGCAACAAAATGATTTAATTTACAAGTGAACAAACAGTGCTTATATTGTTTGATCAATTTTGCATGCCTGTATCTTGTAACCTGAGCAACTACTTTGAAGGTAACAATGTGCAGCATAATAACCATTGTTAATTTCTCATCATCTTGTTTTGAAATTCTGTATTGTTATTTTTTCCCTCCCTTTAAAATAAAAAATGTTTTCATTCTTTATCTTTAAAATTAGAAAAATTAAAACAATGGATGAGTCAACAATATATTCTTTTAGCACATTAAAAAAATCCAAGAGGTTAGAGCAGTGGTGTGTTGGTACATATTTAATGACCAGGTTTACAGAAAGGAAAAATGATTTTATTGTTTGCCCATGTCTGTGGTGTAAACACTACAGCTACAACCAATTATGAGAAGTGCTAGACCCACCCCAATCTAATGGCCTGTGAATTGATTTTTTTTTTTTTGTCCTTTGAGACAGGGCTTTCCCATGTAGATAAGGCTGGTCTTACCAGGCTGGTCTTGAATTCACTATGTAGCCCAAGCTTCCTTCAGCCTTCCAAATGCTGGGGGTATAGCCATGCATCACCATACCCAGCTTGCCAATTGATTCTTAAAGGGGAAAGAAAGTGCCAAGGTGCACAGGTGAGCCACCACACGGCACACTCCAGGAACCGGAAACATTCATTACAACTAAGTATAGTGAGCAAAGGTAAAGTGACAAGAAAATAGAAAGAAGGATGCCCAGTAATTAAAACTGTTGAGGTTTAAAAAAGATTCAGTTAATCATGTGTTAGTCCATTTCTGTTGCCATCACAAAATACCTGAGGCTTGAGAGCTTAAGAAGGAATGTTGTTTATTTAGCTCACAGTTTTAGAGGCCAAAAATCTAAAATCAGGCAGCCTCATCAACTTGACCTCTGGCAAGGGCCCCATAGCAATAAGAGGTCATGGGAGATACATCATGGCAGGCGCCTATGTGAGAAGGAAAAGCCATGTGCAAGATGAGAAGTCACAGGGCAGGCAGGGGTCAGCCTTGCTCTTTTGTAACAATGCTTTCAGGAGAACTAACTCAGGGCCCTGTAAGTGCTACCTCAACCCCTTGCATGGACGCCACTCACAATCATCTAACAACGTTGAACTGGGCACCACTTCTTAACATCTCGAAGAGGATCAAGCTTCCAATACATGGACATTTGGGCACACACTCAAGCGGTCTCACAAGGCATGTCTTTCCTTTGTGTTCTCTACCAGTGAGGGAGGGAAAGCCAAAGTTAGATTTGGGCTTTATTACTAGGAAAGCTGAATTGGAGGATGTGGCTGAGTCTAAAGTCAAGGCGAACATCCTACCTTGCATTTATGTACCACCCCCAACTGCAGGAAGAGGATCTGCACAAGTCACTCCAAGTGGGGCCTCACCACTTGATAGAGAAGAGAGTATGGGCAGGCAAAGGCAGGCAGTCTGGTAAAAAAACAAAACAAAACAACCCAAAGTACAAAAATCCTCTGGACAGTAGCATCAGTAAGTTAGGTCATCCCATACCCAAGAAGAAGCAGTGAGGAGCCAGAGAGGAAGGCAAGAAGTGTTTTGCATGAATTTCTCCGTGGGAGTGGAATGAAGCAGGCCTTCGCCCTGTGGAAACCCCAAGGGTCAGTATAACTAGGACCAGCCCGCTTGTTTCTAGTTCAGATGATGAGAGAAATTGTGGGTCACTCGGAAATGCGAGTTCTCATCCTGAGTGACAGGACCAGATTCGAGTTTCTAAAAGGTCACTGCAGCTGTGGTATAGAGAATGCATAAGTGAGGCAGAGAAAGGAACACAGAGACTCTGAATGACTTTCCTTGGTTAACGCAGGTAGGAAGTAACAGACTCATTTCCAACTCCAGAGCTCAGCTCTAACCGTTTACCCTGTTACTTCTCCCTCTGTTAACACCAGGAGCTTCCCCAACAGTCTGTCCCAGTTACCTCCTCGATGGGAATCCAGGCTGGCAGACACTTTACACTGTGGCTATGGGGGAGAAAAAGCTTCCACCAAAAGACTCCTACAGAAGCCAATAGGGCAAAAGTGCTGGTTTCTCCCAACTCTGACGGCGGGACGCAGGCCCGCGACCGTGGCTGGTCCTAGTGCAGCCTGTGTGAAAGTCTGAATGAAATGGAAAAAGTGGGAGAAAGTTCAGAATTCGTCTTGGTGATGACAGGGTGTGGGTTCCAGGGCCCACTGGCCCAGGCACATGGTGGGGATGTCTCCTGAGGCCAGTGCTGGCCGGGTCAGCAGCATCCTCGCAGACCACCTCAGGGCGACCCTGGTTGCAGTTCTGGCCTCTCCACTGCCCTGGACTCCCAGCAGTTACTAAGCTGGTTCTCTAGCATGTGTGGAGCACATTCAGAGTCACACTCAAAGTTACTTTCACTTCATTTCTCACCCACCCCTTGTCTTCTCTCCCACTGCCTCTAGGGAATGACCCTCCCGATCCCTTGTGAGTTATCACCCTCCGAGCTTGCGCCAGGGTTTCCTCTATTCCAAATCCCTTCTCAAAGTTCCACACGCATCTCCCCTTTGCTTCTCTTCAATGCGGCTCATTTAAATGTCCTAGCAACTTATTGTAATTTTTAAAAGATAAAGTACAACATTTTTAAAAAAAAATTTATTTTAAAGACAAAAGAACGGAGACATATGAACCAGAAAAGCCATAAACAATACAGAAAATACAAAGTTATACAGAATATAGGAGGGAATTAGCACTGGATGTTGTATTACATAGTTATCTTCACATTAGTTAACACAAAAACATTAAAGGAAATACCAAATTATAGAGAAGATAGTAGGGAATTTGCACTGGATG
>PVLD010018376.1:0-39187 GCA_004027595.1 Dinomys branickii | reverse complement strand
ATTCTCTACTATCTTATCTATAATTTGGTATTTCCTTTAATGTTTTTGTGTTAACTAATGTGAAGATAACTATGTAATACAACATCCAGTTCTAATTCCCTACTATATTCTGTATAACTTTGTATTTTCTGTATTGTTTATGGCTTTTCTGGTTCATATGTCTCCATTCTTTTGTCTTTAAAATAAAATTTAAAAAAAATATGTTTTCCTTCTTGTATTTTTAAAATAAATTTTAAAAAACAATTAAATAGTCCTCTAGCTTGAACATTTCATCCTCCTAAGATTACTGGTCCATTTTAGATCCTTGTGATTTGTGGTCCCTAGCCCAATTTTAGTAAGAGTTACGGGATTAGGTGATTAAGTCAGTAAGAGTCCACCTTTCTGAGAGAAATAAGGGCATTACAAAAGGACCCCCAGGAGTCTCTTTTGCCCTTTTGCCCCACCCATGAAGAGGGGACCCTCCTTTTTGTCTTTTCGGTCATGTGGACACCCAAGAAGGCGCCACCTCAGGAGGAGATAAATGCCTGCCCCAGATGTTAAATTTGATCTTGGACCCCCCCCCCCAGACTCTTGTTCTGTGAAAAGTACATTTTTTCTATGTATAAATTATCCAATCTAAGGCACTTTGTCAGGCCAGTCCAAACTGAGAAAGATAGGTATCATACTCATGAAGAGAAAAAGGAAGTTATTTTCAATGAATTATCCTGGCCCAACTGAATATCTCTATGAGGACAAAAGGAAAGTCTACCTTCACCTTACACATATACAAAAATTAATTCAAGAAGTGCTGTGAGCCTAACTGTAAAAGCCTGAGCTATAATCCTTGCTAGAAGAAAACAAGAGAATATTAGGACATTGAGGATGCACAAAGATTTCTTACACAACGAAAAGATCACTAACCATAAAAGGTGATTAATTTGCATTTCTCCAACATTTAAAATTACTGCTTAACAATCGATACCATTAAGAAAATAAATAAGCGGGCATATTTATTTATTTTAAAGAGAAAACACAATAAAAACCATGATCCAAAATTTCAAAATAAAATAGTAGGAAAGAAACAATGGTTAATACACTGCATATTATCTTCAAAGTAGTTGCTCAGATTACAAGACATAGGCATGAAAAATTCACTCAACAATATGAGCACAAACTTTTCTTTTCAATGAACTAATAGAGATTTAGCAGTATAGCTATGTTAATGTACGTATTTTTCCTTTTCCTTTTCCCTTCTTTCTTTCTCCCTTCCCCCATCCCTGTTGCTCTTTCCTTTTGAACAGTTTCTTCCCATTTCCCAATACCAGTTATTCACTTTGGATCTTATTTACTCTTTCAGCTTCTTGTACTAGGGAGACAATACAATGTTTACACATGTGAGGCTGATTTATTTCAGTTATGAGTATGGTCTCGATTTGGATCCATTTACATATAAAAGTCTCAAGTTTATCCTTCTTTGTAGCTGAGTAATACTCCACTGTATAAAAATACCATATCTTTTTTATTTATCCTTCATATGATGGGCACGTGTGTTGTTTTCAAGATTTAGCTATGTTGCTATAAACAGCACAGTTGGGTACATACATATCACTGTGGTATAATGTTTTTAATTATTCTGGGAAACTACCCAAGGAGAATAGCTGGGTAGAATGGGGCCTCTAATCCTGGATTTGTGAGGAATCTCCACACTGATTTCCACAGTGGCTGCACCGATCTACACTCCCACCACCAGTGGAAAAATGTTCCTTTTTCCTCATAGCCCCTCTAGCAGTTGTTTTTGGCTGTTTTCTTGACAATAGCCATTCTTTCTGGGGTGGGATGGAATCTGAGTGTTGTTTTACCAATGACCAATGATGTTGAAAGTTGTTTCATATATTTATTTGGTATCTGTATTTCATCATCCTAGAAGTGTATATGCATTTCAAATGCCCAATTTTGGAGTGGGTCTTTGAATTTGGGATGGTCTGATTTTTTTCAGTATTTTCTATATTCTAGATATAAATCCTTTGTCTGAGGGACTGTTGGCTAACATTTTTTCCCATTCTGTGGGTTGTCTTTTCACTCTATTGGTGGTTTCTTTTGATGTGAAAAAGCTTTTTAATAAGATGAGATCCCAGTTATTGATTCTTTGAAGTATTTCCTATACAGTTTGCGTTTTTTCATGAACATTCTGCCTACCCCTATGTCTTCAAGATTTCTACCTACTTCCTCTTCCAGGAGATCCAGTGTTTCTGTTTTAATACTTAGATCTTTGATCCATTTTGACTTTTGTTTAGTGCTTAGTGATAGACATGGGTCTAGTTTTAATCTTTGGCATATAGCCGGCTAGTTTTTCTGGCACCATTTTTTTCCAAGTTGAAAAGGCACATTTATTGTACAATCTGTTTGTAAAAGAATAGAGTAAAAATGTATCCAGGACCAAAGAAAACAAATGTCAGCCATGTATATTTAAACAGAACTGCAGGCAGCACTTTTATAGTACTTAAGAGTCAAACTGTAAGACTATTACCTCAGGAAAAAGCTTTAGAATGCTCAAACATATACAATTAAAGCAGTGACCTAAACAGATAAATTATAATCTTTGTTTATAAATTATAATGGAAAACTATAATCTCATCTTATTTGAAAATCTCTAAGTTATTTAAGGCCAAATAAACCATTTAAAAGGCTTAAAAGATTCTTAAACTAAGAAGTCATCATTGCTCAAGAAAATCACTGAAGTACATTCTCAGCTTTCAGTGATACTAACATGTGGGGAGGGGGAGGAATTCATACACCTACTCTTTTCAGTAGCCAGGTAACTGCTGGATCTTCCAAAACCAGAAACTGGTATTCTTAAGAATCTCCCTCAAGCTGGCCACAGATATCTCCCAGCCCACAGCAGCAGTCCATCTCATTTAATAGAAGATAAGATCCTTTGAAAGGCAGCAAAGGAGAGGCCAGCATGTGCCTGCATCTTTCCTTCGAAATGTAGACTGGTATTTGTTACCTCAGCCAATGACTTTTGTGCTTATCAGTTCTCCACTTAGATCACTGTCCCTCTGCCTATGAGCTGTGATGTCCAAACCTGAAAGTTTCTGGACAAGAAAATAGAGAAGACTCCCAAGATCTATTTTCTTTGTCAAGAGAATCATCTTCTTGAAATGCAAATTTCTGCTTACTTGCCTGTGACATCATAGACACAGGATCTCAATATGAACTCTGTCCTTTCCTCATATGAACAGGTCTACCACCAGGTAATCATTCAATGTCACGAAGTTTAACTTTACTCAAATCCTTCAGAACATCTAACAAGTTTGGAACAGCTGTATTGCTCCCACTTTTTGAATGACAACCATAATTTGTCTTACTAGCACATGGGTGCTGCTTTTTCATTTCAGTAGCTGGATTATGTGAGTCACAAATTGTAGATCCTGGTTGTAAAGGAAGGGAAAATGAAGGCTGGAAAAGAGGAAACTGTGGAGGAAGCACCATTTATTAAAGAGGCTGTCTTTCTTCCAGCAAAAGTATTTGGCCCCTGTGTCCAATATAAGGTGGCTGCATGTGTTTGTAGTTGTATCTGCATTTTCTAGTCTGTTCCACTCATCCTCAGGTTTGTTTTTTTGTTTTTGGGTTTGTTTTTTTTTTTTGCCATGCCATGTTGATTTTATCATAGTAGCTTTGTAGTATAATTCTAGACATATTCTACATCTGTTCTGGTTCCACATGAATTTTAGTAATGTTTTCTCTAGTTCTGTGAGGTATGCTAATGGTATTTTGATCAGCATTGCATTAAATCTGTACAATTTTGAGAGTATGGCCATTTTCACTAGGTTTATTCTTCCTATCCATAAACAAGGGATATGTTGCCATTTTCTGATATCCTCTTATATAACCTTTTTCAGAGTACTATAATTTTCAAAATATAAATCTTTCACTTCCTTTGTTAGGTTGATTCCTAAGTATTTCATTTTGGGGGGTGCTATTGTGAGGGATGTGGTTTCTCTAGTTTCCCTCTCAGTGAGTTTATTGTTTATATACAGGAATGCTGTTTACTTTTGAGTGTTGTTTTGTATCCAGCTATGCTACTGAATTTGGTTATTAAATCTAGAAGTATTTTGGTGTAGTTTTTGTGATCTTCTAGGTAGAATAACATATTAGCTGTGAATAATGATAATTTAAATTCATCCTTTCATATCCTTATTCCTTTTATTTTGCTCTCTTATCTAATTGCCCTGGCTAATGTTCCCAGAACTAGATTGAATAGGAGTGGTGATAGTGGACATCCTTGTCCTATTCCTGATTTTAGAGTGAAAGCTTTCAGTTTTTGTCCATTTAGCATTTTGTTGGCTCTTGGTTTGTCACAGATGGCTTTTATCAGGATGAGCAAAAGACCATCTATTCTGACTTTCTGTAAGTTTTTTTTTTTTTTTTTTTTTTTTTTTTTTTTTTTTTTTTTTTTTTTTTTTTTTTTTTTTTTTTTTTTTTTTTTTTTTTTTTTTTTTTTTTTATCTTGAATGAGCTTTGGACTTTGTCAAAAGCTTTTCCTGCATCTATTGACATGATCATGTGATTTTTTTTCTTTGGCTCTGTTGATATGGTGTATTACATTTATTGATTTTAAACAGGTATATTTAAGACCAACAAAAAGACAGAGGAAATTTTTACATATATCTAGCAAACAAAAGGCTAGTATCAAAGTTATTTAAAGAATTCTGGCAATGAATTAATATAAACAATTAAGTAAAATTAAGACAAAATACTTGAATGTATTTCAAAAAATGTTGAATGATATGTTCATAAAAAGTAATTGTTATCCCTTATCATCAGGAAAATTAAAATTAAATTATGAGATACCATTTCATTCTTACCAGGGTGGAAAAAATGTTCATTAGTAAGAATGTGGAGCAAGTAGAATTCCTAGTTGTTACAGGGGAGTGTGTAAGATGGCATTATAATTTTTGAAAACTTTTGAGCAGTATCTCATAAAGTTAGTGATTGACATGCCTACTGTCCTTGTAATTCCATTTCATAAACAGTGAAAATATATTAATCTTGGTCAGCCTTGCTTATAACAACTTTATATGTACTTGTCCCCAAATGGACAAATCCCAATGTCCATAAGGAAAAGAATGGGTACAGAAATTTTGGTATAGTCTTATAATGGAAAAAAAATAAATTTTTAAAATGCTATTTTGAGCAAAAGTATTGAGATACCTAAAAGTAAATATCATTATATCTCACTTAAAGGAGATGATAGAACATAAACACAGACCAACAGCGATATAAAAGAGTGATTGTCTTTCGATTTCAAGTAGGATTGGCCAAGAATGGACATGAAAGGTTTTGTGAAAAGGAAATGTTCTAAATTTTGCTGCATTTGTGAAAACTTATTATTTTCACTCTTGAAGAGGGCTCAAATCTATGTTTCTGGATACACATACACTTTAAGATAAACTGACCTGGTTGACGGACAAGATATTCAGAGCTTCCACCTTACTGACAAGCTCTTTGGAAGATATATCTTTGGGCCCTTAGCAGGTTCTGACTCCAAGAACTTCTGGCAGATTTATGACCTGGGAAGCTTTGAGAAATCACACATACATATTATATATATGAAGTGTATATATATATATATATATATATATATATATATATATATATATTTAACACAAAGCCTTAGGGTAGGCCTCTAAGCATATGAATGTGTGTCATAGTTCTAATCCTGAAAGTGTCCACATGTTTATATGTGAATAGCAGGCAGGTTTTTTGGCACTTCAAACTAACACCACTCTTTGTGACCCACAGTTCTTAGTTTTTAGGGTATTTCTGCCTCTCAGATATGAATTCTCTTCTAAGCTGATTTTCACTCAGGTTTGCTTCTGCCTTATGGGTTCCTCTTCTTTATGGTGCAGAAGAGAGTCCAACATAAACCTTTACAAATCACTTCCCTGTTATTCAGTAAGGATTTGAATATCTGTTCTGTGAAATTCATTACACTAAACCTTATAGACATGTCACAGCTTCCAGTTTAAAGGTATTTTGTATTCATCTGGCCCTTGTGTATACATATGCAAGCTGTGACAGTAAATTCTTAGGAATAAAGGAACCCTATGAGCATTTGAGAGATATTAATTGTTATTGACTTGTTCTACTCAGTACCCTTTCCTATTGTGAATTTTGAATGTTATTAAACTAATGCAGTCAATTTCACTTCACTTTCCCAGGGGCTGTAATACAGTCCTGGGGAATAAGGGCAATATATTACTCTGTAGCCTTCAAGTGATTCTGATGACTGAATGAGCAGAGCTGTCTGTGTGCACTGAGCACGACAAACTTGCCAAGAGCTCTTGCAACTCTGGTTTAGAATGTAAAGAGCATGTTAATCGTTAGGGTCAGCAATACACTATCTGCCTCTGCAGCTTCACTATGGAACTTGGTATGTAGCACAAACACATCTTGTGAAATACAAATAATTCTTCCTAGTTCACTTCCATATCAGCCTAGTTTAAGAGGTGACAGAGCTAGTGTGAAAGTGCAAGTGTTTTTCACTAACTAAATCATTTGAATGATGAGAAATCAGATGGTATCTTCAAGTAGTAAAGGCTAAAAATGTCTTGAAATCTACTCTCTTTCTTATTTTGTTTTGTTGTTATTTTAGAAAGCAAGTTCTCACCACAAAGTACAATTTTGAATATATCACACTCTTCCATCTTGCTGATTTATGATAGTGTATGTTTGGATAAATTAGGGGAAAAGATTTGTGGCTTTGTGCTAGTCTTCTTGGTTTATTTTAAGGTGTTTCATAATACAAACGAGGCCCCATTTCTCACCAGGTGTATTGCTATAAGGTCCTGAGTATTTATGATGCAGTCTAAAATTGCCAACATCTCTTTAGCTCATAGTTTAATTGCACTAGAAAATTCACTACCTAAGTGGAGATATAAAAAGTACACATGGATTATGAATTTATATATATGGATTATGGTTTCATGCATTTGAGGAACAAAAAGGCACAGATGTTTGGTCTTCATAAAGTGCTTCATTGGTGTATCCAATAAGCATATGTACAATTCAGGCAGGTGGGTCTGAATAAAAGAAAGTGAAAGAGAAAAGATTTTCAGGAAAATACACTGGAGTCTGACATCGAAGAAGGAAATTAGCTTTTTTGCTTTTCTTTCTTCTTTGTTAGATGGTAGGAATAAAAACATATCTTTCCATGTTCCAATTCTTTCATGGATGAATTACATTCAAACCAAGGGTCAACAATTAAGGACCCTAATAACTATATTATAAGCACAAACTGAAAACACAGATATTCATATTCACTGAAAAATGTGCAACATTTTCATGCATGGGTCCCCCATATTGTACTAAGAGTTTCCCCATAGTCTGAACATACAGTATATGATACGAATCTCATATACTAGGGTAAAAGCCACACATTAGGAAGAAATTTAGGAATGTGCTCCCACTTTTACAGTGAGGAAGACTGGGGCACTAGAAATTCAGGATGATGATGTAAAGGAAATTTACAAACTGTTGGAAAGGGTGAATTTTACCTTACAGTTAGCTAAAAAGAAAATACCAAATTAAATTCAATATTTGCCAGTTCCAGATATTGCAGATTATTTATAGAATCAGCCTGTTTGGATAAGTAGAGATTCCTACTCTTAAAATAGCCCTCACAGTCAAAAGTTTAATTGTACTCAGTTACTGAGATGGTGGTGTGCTGGCTATTAATCTTGCCTGTGGTAATGTGTTTGCTTAAGAATGTGAGAATTAAAACATTGGGTGTTTGTAGGTAAAGAAGTCTGTGGACTATTAACCCCAGGGTTACTTTCTGTAAAGAGCACAGTTTGCACTGCAGCGTCCATGCCACAAAGGTGCTGGACTGGTTCTGTGGTGGTGCTTGGTCTCCACTGAATTAAATGGGCTGAAAACTGCATTATACAGGGGACACAGAAAAAGCACGTTCCTTGCTCTTTTTCATAAGAGCAAGTTCCTGCCTTCATATTTTCATACTTACCTAGTTCATGTGAAAATACATAGCAGAGGTGGGCATGCATTTATTTCACTTACATTTTTCTGGGTATTCACATTTGTAGAACTTAGGCCTTGGGTATAAAATAGTCATCATAGTGAGGAAATAGAAAGTGAGGCCGGGGATGCAGCTTAGTGACACAAGTGCCTGCCTGGCAAGCATAAGGTCCTGAGTTCGATTCCTGGTACCAAAAGAAAGAAAATGAACAAGTAGTAATAGATAAATAGATAAAGTATAACTAATATAAATGAAGTATAACTTTGGTAATAATCTGTGGTAGGAAGAAAATAAAAGCAGGGGAAAAGATACGGATGATTGGCTTGTCAGGAGCAGTTGCACAGCAAGGTGATATAGAGGTGGAGGAAATGGGAAGAACATTCTAGAAGAGAGAAATTCCATCTGTAAACACCTTAAAGTGAAACAATGAACCAGATATATTTGGGGGCACCAATAACCCATTTTACCAACGAAGAGTAAACAAGGGGAACATCTGTATCCAGTGAATTTAGAGATCGGAGCACAGCATGTAACACCAGCTTTGGTTATCCATGGCATTCATTCTGGGTCTCTCTATTTTGTTTTGTTTTGACATTTTGGGACAGGGTCTCACCATGTAGTGCAGACTGGCCTCTAACTCTCTGTGTAGACCACGTTGGCCTTGAACCTGTGGCAATCCTTCTGCCTTAGTCTCTGGAGTACTAGGGTTATAGGTCACATCCTGATGACCTGGGTGTAAGCTAACATAACAGGAAATACAAGTGAACATTAAGGTGATACAAAAAATAGAAAATAGCACCAGGAGGTTATACAAAAGTAAGAAGTAGCACCGTTGAAGGAGAGATCAAGGGAGGGCCATAAACTGACTAAAAGGTTATTCCAGGGCCACAGGAGCATAGACAATTTGGGGCAGACATGAACAAAACATGGTATGTTACTGGACTTCTAAAGTGCATGTGGTGAACAGTGATGGCCCTATCTCTTAAATGAGTGCAATAGCTCTGAGGATGGCGAGACATCCTCACACTCCAGGTGTTTTGAAATGTAAGCTCACAAAAGGCTTTTGGAAAGTAAGCTAAGTTTGTGAGGGAGCAAAGAAGACTAATGGAATGGGAATGTCACTGCTGAGGTGGGAAACGCAAGGGAGGAACGGATTTCAAGGAACGGAAACATTACAAGGTCTATTTTGGATGTGTTAAGTCCCACAACTCTTAGAAATCTAAGAAGAAATGTTGTATAGGTAACTGAATGCATGTATCCTTGGAAAGTATAGAGATTAGGGAAAACAGTTGGGATAATATTTTTAAATATATACTGTTACGGAAAATTGCAAAAGTATGTGACATTCT
This sequence comes from Dinomys branickii, assembly GCA_004027595.1. Taxonomy (NCBI): domain Eukaryota; kingdom Metazoa; phylum Chordata; class Mammalia; order Rodentia; family Dinomyidae; genus Dinomys; species Dinomys branickii. The sequence continues at coordinate 29,821 of PVLD010018376.1, read as the reverse complement.
CATATAAAAATCACATTTCTTACTATGTAATTTTAAGAATGTAGTAATTATCATGTCAATATTCTTTTATCTTTCCTCCTACCACTTTCTTCTCTTTCATTTTATTGTAGAGAAAATCCAAGATACCATATCATTTTGTCAGTACGTAAGTACATGTAACTTACAGAGTATGTACAGTGGGGTTTTTTAAACCATGAGCCTGGAAAAAAAATTACATATGAAGAGAATAGCAAAAATAAAATGGGATGAGGGGAAGGAGAAAAGGAAGAAAGGGATAACTATGTATGTATGTATGTATGTATGTATGTATGTATGTACACGATGGCTAACATCATTGCACTATTGACTTATGTCACTTTATTGGCAGGAACAGCTAATGAGTAGTTGCTTGATCAATCTTGTATGTCTATATGTGTTTTCCTGAGCATACACTTTGAAGTTATCAATATGTAATACAGCAATCATTGTTAATTCCCTGTCACCTTGTCTGTAATTCAGTTTTGATTGTACTTTCTTGTGCTACTTTGTGTCTGTTTGTTAATATTTTCATTCTTTGACTTTTAAAATAAAAAAATAAAATAAAAATGGGAAAAAGAATGAGGCTTGAGTCTTACAGCATTGAAATTTAAGGTCTCAGAATAAGTTTCCAGCTAAGAAGACTAAGGAGTTGCTCCAAAAATACAGTCAAACTGGAGGAAACGAGTTTCACTGAAACTGCTATTTCTATTGTGTGAGGTTTTACTGATAGACAGACTAGACAGACACAGAGATCAGACCACTGGGCTGATCAAGGTAGAATTGCTAACTTGTTAAAAGTGTTTTCTCCTAAAATTATAGGGATAAAATTTCAACTGGAATAGGTTGACAAGAGAATATTTAACAATATGTTGTGGGCAAGAACTTATCTTTTAAAAAAAAAAATCTCATTAGGGCTGGGGATATAGCTCAGTGGAATAAGTGCTTGCCTGGCAAGCACAAAGTCCTGAGTTCAATCCCCAGTACCCCAAAAAAAAAAAAAAAAAAACTTATCTTTTAAGGTGATATGTTGAAAAAAAGGGGAGCAGAAAAATGGTGCAGAAACCACAAGGGAATGCAGAGCCAAAAAACAATTTTACATCATAGAAGATATTACTACATATTAACATTCTGCTGTAGCAAATTTAGCAGCTAAGATAATGGTGCAGGAGAAGAGGAAAGCATGCAAAGTAAAACTTACAAGGAGGTGAAAGGAAAGGACCTCCAGTGCCCATGTATAAGAGCTGTTTGTCTTAGGCAGAGTAGCAACAGTTCATCAATTCTAGCAGGAGGAAGGGCAACATCTATTGATTCAAATGCAAGCAGGTTGGCAGATTGACATATAGACAACGGAAGGTCATTCCATTCATAATACTTTTACTTTTAGTTAAGTAAATGTTGAGTTCATCAGTCAATAATGAAGGGAGTTAGGTCTTACTGTGTATTTGAAAAGAGAGGAAACTGAAAGAAATAGTCCTCTTAAAACATGAAAAACTGAACTTACTTGGGAAATGTAGTCTTACTAGAAATGCTGAAGTCCCACTTCAAATGTGTGTTCAATAAATAAGGTAGGCTTAGGTATCAGAGTTTGGTGGTTTTCACCACTTACATAAGCTACTCACATAGGGTAGTAGAGTAAGAGAAAGACTGGGTTTTACCAAGTATAGCTTTATGTGTTGGAGGAAAGCGAAGTGTGACTTGATGGTGTTTATTGCTTGTAGCAGTGTATCATGGCATCTAAGTTTGTTAAAAAAGAAAATGAAAACGTAGGAAGAGAGAAAGTGAAAACTGTAATCGGGTGGTGATTTTATTGTAGTCAAAACATCAGAGAAGTCAAAGAAATAGAATGAGTGGCTTTAAAGATTAGGAAGTTAGAATAGAAGCAGAATTGATTAGAAAGATGATTTTGGAGTTGGTAATAACAATGTGTAATAAATATCACGAGTATACTTGACTGAAATTGAAGAAATAGTCACTGGAAAGCATAAGAAATTGATAGATTCAGTTGTTAAATTATGAACCTGTCTAGTGAAGAATAAAACAGTAATTGAAGTCCTTTTGAAGACAGAGAGAGCAGCTAAAGATTTATAATGGAAATAGTTCAGCAAATGACCCAAACGAGAAGCAATAGTAGATGGCATGGTATGGTATGATATGGTATGGTATGGTATGGTATGGTGTGGTGTGGTGTGGTGTGGTATGGTATGGTATGGTATGATATGGTATGATGTGGTGTGGTATGGTATGGTATGGTATGGTATGGTATGGTATGGTGTGCTGGTAGACTTTGAAGACTTCATAGTAATTGAGGGAGGCAGAAAAAATGGCAATGAGAATGAAGGAAACCTGCCAGCTCCAACCCATGTTTCAGTGGGGCAATAGAACACAGAAGAAAAAAAATTCCTCTCTTGGAAAGACTAAACCTGTCGTCTCAAGAAATGTAGCTTTCAGTTAAGCAAGCATGAAAACATATTTAAGGATTTTAGGAAAGCGTTAAAAGGGTTCAGGGTTTTAGGTGAGATTGGAGTGGTATATAGCTCCAATGGATTACTAGAAGTCTTCTACTTCTGGTAGTTAATGCTATAAGCAGGATGAAAACATTAGGGATGTATTAGTCATTTCCTCATTGGGGGAAAAAATACTCAATGCTCTCAACTTAAAGATCTATTTTGGTCCATGGCTTGAGTGTTCAGTCCATGGTTGCCTGGCTCCTAGGCAGAAACTGCATGTTAGAACAGCAGAGGAAGAGAGAGTGACAGAAAAGGAAGGATCTATAGGCAAAAGATATGCCCTTCTTCAGACCATGCCTCAAGCGACTCCTCCATGATCCAGTGCCACCATTATCCAATCACACTCCCAAAGCCCCACCATTTTAGATCTTATCAATGATAAGGAGTTAAATCCTGGTGATAATGATTTCCTGTAGTTAAAGGTAGTTAGCTAATCATTACTTTTCTCCTTTACAAAGTCAGTTTCTTATGCATTTTGTAACCATAAACTGCTGGCTCCATAGCTACGAGAATGTAGTTTTATTATAATTGAGAGGAATCATAATTTCAAGAGCAAAGGTTTGTAAAGCTGTTTATAGGTTACAGGAAACAGTGTCACCCCAAGTGGTAGGGAGTGGCTATGCAAGAGTAAATGAGGAAGCCAGGCATGGTGGCACACACTTGTAATCCCAGCACTCAGGAACCTGAGGCAGGAGGATTGTTGTGAGTTCGAGATCAGCCTGGACTACAATGTGAGCTCAAATCCAGCCTGAATTACATAGCGAGACCTTGTCTCAAAAAGATAACCAAAAAAAAAAAAAAAAAAAAGAAAGAAAGAAAAAGAGTAAATGAAGAATGAGTGATCTGTTTCTTTCTGTTTCCCTCTTCCCACAACTTCAAGGACTGGCGATAGGACATGAAGTTCACAGGGTCCAAATTAATTGCATCGCATTGAAACAAGACATTTAAGACAGTTTCTCAAGCTTTACACTGCAAAAGAATCTTCTGGAAATTTAGCAGAAATGCAAATTCCTGGGGCCAAATCTACAAAGTGCTATAGATAAGAGATGATAGAGACATTCTATGTTCTCCTTTTCCTAGAAAGATGAAGTTCGTATTGGTGAACCTAGCATGATTATTTATAAAGTCTTTTTCTTTTAAGAATGTCAAGATCTGAATAAAAATCGTAGGAAATCTGAATATCTAAGAAGCTTCATTTTAAGCAAGCACTTCTCTTGATGTCAGTACAAGTGGCCTAAAATTCCATGCTCTAAGAAACTCCACTTTAAAGAATGATACTGCTTTATTTTGCCAATTCTTCTCATATCTTTTCTGTGTTAGTCTAGTATGTTTTACTCAGCCCAGGTCCCTATATCTGGAAATATTTATAAAAGTTCACAGGCTCTATGAAAAAGTTAAATTGATTAAGAAATGATGGACACATTCTGAAATGACAACTATATGTAATATCATAGCTTAAGTGCATTCTCTGTTTCACACACACACACACACACACACACACACACACACACACACAGACACACACACAGAGACACACATACACACACACTAAGGCTGTTTATCATGTCCTGGGCACTCATCTAAGCATGCAGTATGTATTAATTAATGTAAACCTCGAGACCACACTTTGACTTTCTTCTATTATTTAGACTTTACTGAAGGACAAATAAAGTGAAACATGTTTAAAATCAGGCAAATACAAGTTAGAGTTTGAGCTCAATACCATAAACAGGCTTTGTCCTATGCTCTTCATTGTTAGGTCATCCTGCTAAATAGACTCTTGTTTTTTGGGAAATACCAATCTTCATTTCCTCCTCCCTAAACTGCTGGTGCTAATCTTTCACAGGTTACCTACTTTGCTATCTGTATATGATCTTATTTCATTTGACCTGCTGTGTGTTCCACTGAGTTCTTGTCTGTGTTTTATTATGAGTGACGTTTGGGTTATCGTTATTTGTAGAAGATCCTTTCCTGTTCATTTACTAAAACTACCAAATATATAGGTTTTCTTCATTTCTGAATGTGGCATGAGTGAGAAGAAAAGAATTAATATTCATTGAGCACTATCAGCCATTTAGTTATAATTTACGTAAACTCTTATTTGATCTTTAGGACAATTTTGAAAGGTGAATATTTTCACCCCATTTTAAGTAACATGGAGTTTAAGGAGCCAAAACAGGTTTGTAGGGAAACAAAATGTGGTTGAACCAAGATTTGAACCCTGAGCTGCTTGCTACCTGCAGAGCTGGGCTATACAGGTTGCTTTATGTTAACAGTAGGGATATGTTTGTTTTTCTGTTAGTTTGGGCCCGATGCATTCTCCCTGACATTTGCTGATAGTAACAATAAGAAGGATTCTCTTTCATTTCTTTAGTAGCAAGAGTCTCTGCTTTTATGAAGTCTAACATGAAGGTAATAGCATTAAGGACAGTTTTCAGCAAAATGTGAGGTTCTGCCATTTAACCATGTCATGCCCAGTGTTATACAAAATTCTCAGTTCTCTTTCTCAACCTAAAACTGGCTTAGTACCTGCCATTTTTTACTAAACACATGCATCTACCCATCAATAAAATGATATTTTTACAATATCAATGGGTGAAAATTAATGATCAAAATCATGAAAATGTTCCTCTGGCCCTTTGCTGGTTATATATTGGGGGTAGTAGGGCAAATGGCATCATTAGGCACAATACTCTGCATAGAGCCAGTGCTTATCCATCTACTAGAAAATTATATGTAGGCATGAGCATCAATTCATCAACATACAAGAAAGAAACCCCAGTAGTGTGTTCTAATAAGGCATGTGCCCGACCCAAGAATAGAGGATGCCTATAAAAAATGAGGAAAAATCTGAACAAAAGCAACCACAGACACAAAACAAGTCCCTTGAAAGTGATTGACTCTGACATAGCTAGAGTCTTGTTAAGACTCTTAGCCAAGCTGAATCACTGGTATAAATCGTCAATGTGATGTCTAAAGCCATACCATCTTGTGTCTATAAAATATCAATCTTTTTTCTCAGTAAGACTATTAGACTCATATTTTCCTCAGTGGAGAAGCCAAGATTCCTGACTGTAGTAGTTTCTACTCTCAAAAGAAGTCAAAGATTAAATAGATAAAATATTTTTGCTCTTTGCCAGGCACTGAAAAGTACTGAGTTTTAGTACTGGGACAGACCCTAAAGTCCCTGCAGAGAACTTGTAGCCTGACCACATTTCATCAGAAGTCTCACCTAACAGTGCTTCACCTTCCTAGTTTTAAGGTGTAGCCTTCCGACAGGATGCAGAAAGGCATGTTTCAAACTAGCGTCTCTCCCAGAGAGCATCTCTCCCACAGTGTATAATCCATTCACGATTTTGATTTATTGTATGTTGGACAGACATTCTATTCACATTGTGACTTTGAGATCCAAATAAGTGAGTTTGAGAGTTTGAGATTCTCATAAGACATAATGGATTTGTGTCAGTTTCTCTAGTTTACAATTACCTTAATGCATGCAATGTACCTACTTGATAGATGGATCAATAGATGGCACAGATACACATAAGTCTGTCCATGTGTTAATGAGTACCTAGAGCTGTGATAATTCTCAGTACAAGTTGAGTGAAATTAAATAGAACTAACAAGTAAAGTTTTATTAAAATTTGAAATGTGTGTGTATTTACGTGCAAAAAAATGACAAGCAGTTATATGGCCAAATGTAGGAACTATTTCTTCATCTTCTTAGATATAATTTCCTCAGGTGTCGCACATGAAAAAAGAATATGTTTGACTGACTCATATTTTTAAATTAAAAATCCAATCATTTTTAAATTTTAAAATTAGGTAGGATAAAATTTCTTTCTCTTTTCTTTCTGTCTCTCTCTGTCTCTCTCTCTCTCTCTCTCTCTCTCTCTCACACACACACACACACACACACACATTTCCTTATCTGCAGATTCTACATCTATGCATTCAAACATGAATCAAAAATATTTGAAAAAAATTATATATGTATCAATCAGGTACAGACATTTCTTGTCATTTTCCCCTAAATAATATAGTAATAACTGTTTACATAGGATTTAATTGTATTAAGTAATATAGAGATTACTTAGAATATTCAAGAGGATATGCATAAGTTTTAGATCAGTACTAAATAGTTTTACATAAAGGACATGGGCATCTTTGAATTTTGGAATTCAACGGGGTCCTGAAAACAATCTCCGTGGATACCAAAGGATGACATTATATAAATTTTGGTGTGTGTGTGTGTGTGTGTGTGTGTGTGTGTGTAGATAGAAGATAAATATAGATATAGATTCCAAATCTAAGTATTTACAAAAGGCTGTATACTTTTATAACTGTCTCATATTAGTTGACATATGCTAAAATCCTTTCTCACCTATTTTTATTCTCACAGACATAAAATGTATGTATTGTTCCCCGCACATGTTACAAGGTAGAGTTCTCCATTCAGCATTCAGTCCACATTTGATGTCTCAATAAAGTTTTGTTGATTGAAGCAGGAGCAGGGGTTAATGGAGTTTTAGTACCATTCTATTATGTACCCAATGATGATTTCAAAACCCTATAAAGATTTTTCTCAGGTTTTGACTGCAGTTCCCACTTAATTTATATCTGGCACAAGGGAGAAAATAATCATCTCATGACAATTCATGTCATAGTTCTATTTTAGGCTCCAGGATGCAATCTAAAATGATCATCATTTTATTGTTGTTTTCGGGATGAGGCTGAGACTGCTTCCCATTAATCTACCTATAAAATTTGCAACAGTAAGTATGCTCTGAGTGTGTTTCTCAGCTTTGCCATTTGCTAACTCTGTGACCTCTAACATATTCAAAACCAGTGTATGCCCGGTTTCCTATATAAGAAGAGGAAGCAGCAATAATACATAATTTTTAGGGATAATATAACATTTAAATGATGGGAAGCCCATGAAAGAGCTTTGGGCACAATCTCTCTGCCCTTATGCTGTCATGAACTTCCCACAGCAGATAGATGATGAAGAGAATTTCACTGTCGAAGGGCCCCAAGAACTCATGTGCTCTTGAAGATGAGAAAATGAAGGTTTAGAGGGAGAGGTGGCTTACAAAGATGGTTAGATGTCAAGCCAAGACAAAAGCACCATTCCAAAGCTGCTGCTTTCCCTACTGGTGTGCCCAAGGGCAAGCTTGTCTATCAGATCACAGGGGTAAAGTCAAATAATTTGTTCCTGAGTTTGATGAGCTGGATGAAAGAACTTGGTGAGGCAGGTACCTTCACAACGATGTGGTTTATTTACGGGAAAGAACATGGATTCTGAGATGATCACCTAACAGGCAGGTGTCCCTCAACTCTCCTTCTTGATCCTCATGAAGACCAGTAGGTATATTTACCCTTGAAATACGGATTCCTGACGTTTGGTTTCCCTACTTTACGACCTTTAAACAACATTACTTCATTCCCCAAGCAATTATTGAATATCTTCTATGTGCCACGTGTAAGGCTGATTTGAACCTTGCACAAATTTCTGAAAAACCAAGGTGTTTTCCCTTCTGGTTGCTTACCAGGTGCATCTTCTTAGCCCTCTGGGTTTCTGCAAATGCACACAGTATTCTCTCAAACTTTTACCGGATAAATGATTCAAAAATTCACTTCTTTGGTCTGAGAACATGCTATCCTCCTTGTGACCATGGCCAATGGTATGTTTTGGAGGAAAGCTAGTTCTCAGTTATGTTATGCAGTAAAAACTCCAAATGAGTACTTGGTAGCTGAAGATAGGGAAGGTGAGAAGAGGGAGAAATAGTACTAACTAATAAGTCAGTGTTTTGATTTAGTATGTGTAAGACTCTGGCTCTTTTCTGTCTGGCTTCCCAGAAACCACTGAAGCAGACCATCTAGATACTGTGCTGCTGACTAATTGGAATGAGCCAGAAAAGAGACCATAACCAAATGACCAAGTCGATGTCACTCTTACTTAGAGGACAGGAAGGTACATTCCAGACACATGCTACTACAGTACATACTCCTGATATTAAGGAAAATGCATGAGAAGGATAATTTTTTAAATGAGAGTTTTTGTTTATTTGTACTGGTGGTTGCTTACTGACCCAGTTAGTGAGAAGTCAAAACTGCAGTTGTAGAGAAAAAGAAGGAGAAAAGTAAAAGCATAACTAGCTAAAATGCTACTTACCATTATCTGAGAGGAAAATATCATGGAATCAAATTTATATTAATGTTTATGTTATATTTAATATATGCCTGGCATTGGTAACACAGCTCACAGAAATCCGAATCTTATGAAAGTGAAGTACAACATAAATAAAAATGGCCTGTAAAGTATAAGCCAGAATGAACTATCTTTAGTACGAATTAGTCTAGTCCTATGACATTGCTTGTAATGCAACAAGACAACCATTTGACAATATCTTCTAATTTAGACACTTAGGGCTGCCTGCATGTATGTGTTCTCACACAGCTTCTTCTTGATGAGGAGGGAGACTGATGGCTTGGTAAGCACAGATCACAGTAGATGGGTCTCTTCTCTCTTCAGATCAGACTCTACACCTCAAACTACCTCTCTGAGGTGCAGTCTCTTCGTCCCAAACACATTGTCTTAGAAATCCACTAGCATTCAGTGGAGTTCTGGTTTGTAAGCCTGTAAATTTGAATGTAGTTCAGTAGTGGCATTTTTTTACTGATCTTTCCTCCTATCCTTGCATTTGTAGCTGTAAAATGAATAATTTACTCACCATGTCCTCTTTCTCTCTAGCAAGTCAACTTTCAATGATAAAGAAGACCTTTATCCCTGAGGCAACAGCCTATGGTGTCCAAATTTTGATTTTTCACTTTTCTTTTTAAATGTTTTAAACTGACAATATTATATATTTATGGAGTATAATGTGCTAATCCAATACATGTGTACAATGTATAATGATCAAATCAGGATTTTCATTTCTCTGGAGAATGGTAACATTCCTCTTTACTACATATTCTAGATATATAAAAAATTGTGAACTGTGGCCATTCCACAATACTACAGAACACTAGAACTCATTTCTCCATTCTAACTATATTTTAGTAACTGCTGCGTACTTTTCTCTGTCCATTCTACCACCAACCCTTCTTAGCCTGTAATGTCCACTATTCCATTCTCTACTTCTGTGAAGTCGGCTTTTTTGCTTCCATACAGAAGTGAAAACATGCAGTATTTTTCTTTCTCTAATGAGTTTGTCGCACATATAATGTCCTCCACTTCTACCCATATCATTACCAATGACAGTATTTCATTCTTTTTTGTGGCTGAATAGTATTCCGCTTTGTGTGTATGTGTTTCTGTGTGTATATCTAAATTATTCTTTAACCACTCATCCATCAATGGAGATATCTGGAAAATCAGATCTTAGCTGTTGTAAATAGTGCTACAATGAATATGAAAATGCAGGAGACAAAAATCAATATTCAGAATTCAGAAGTATTTATACATACTGATAGTGAATGTGGTGAAAAAATGAAGAAAGCAAACTTTTTTACACTACCTACCACAGCAACAAAAATGCAATAATAAATTAATTTATTTTGCTTATCTTTTGCCCATTGGAGGAAGTAAACCAAATATATGAAGAGTAAGATAATCAGTCTGAGTTTGGGATACAGAGGAAGATCTGCGACTGGAGAGCCTTAAAAATCATTCTTCTTCATAACATTTTTATAAGCTGAGTTCTTTTTGATCACTTTGAGAAGGTGACCGCAGCACTTGGGGAAGCTGGTGAAGATTTCCTGTCCCCAAAATTCTTTTGTGGAGGACGTTTGGGTTGTACAGGCACTACTTGAAATATTTAGAATGTCTTCTCAATAATTCTTTGATACTGTTTAACTCCAATCTAGGGAGACAGGAGACAATTCAAGTTTATTACAGCACCTATAGATACGTGCATATTATTTAAATTCTTACGCTCGCATACATTTATTTCAATTCCTTGAAAATGACCATTGCTATTCCTGCCAGTCCAGCACCATAAAATCTGGAACATGCCTTTATTCTTTATCTAAGGCTATCACATCAAACTCTCAGTAACAAATCTGCTCTCTTTTTTTGGTACTTGGACTCAAACTCAGGACCTTACACTTGCCAGACAGGAACCTTGCCATCGAGCTATGCGCCTGGCCCAACAAGCCTCCTCTTACATGTCTCCTCACTTCAGTTTGTTCCATGCCTTCACCATGTGGGCGAATTTGATGTCATCTACATGTCAAAGATGGCAGATGACAGCTGTAGCTTAGAGAACACCATGAAGCTGTTTCATAGTAATTCAGAATTTGATGACCTGCTGAAGGAGCTATGAAGTTACCTCACAGTAAAAGTAGAGTAACCCTCTGCAAGTAGGCACATACATAACCAGTCTCCAGCCCCGGCATAACACTGTTCAGCTTTTCTAAAAACAAAAGAGTCTCAGGTTTCAAATGGAGAAGGTGTGAAATATCATACAGATCAGATGCTCTGTTTCTGTACCTATAGAATTTTATACTTTCCCACACTTTCTCATATGTTCTTTTATTTGAGCTTCTTGCAGCCTTGTGAAGCAGGCAAGACAAAAGCCATAGCCCCAGACAAAGGTTCAAACTTAGAAAGATGAAGTTAGTTGTTGAAGCCATAACTGATGTGACACCCAGGGTGGAACGCTGGACTTCGGATCTGAATCCATTTCTCTATTAACCATCATTCTCTCGGGATAAGCATGGCAGGGATGAGCACCACTGTTCAATGTGCCACTCGATTTTGTGCCACTCAATTTTGCCACTCGATTCTGCTCTCTATTGGCTATTTTTCTAGTATCCTTTCAGCAAATACTGAGTATAAAAAGTTACAGATAAGAAAACAAAAGTCACAAGCTGCCTTTAACAGTCTATTCCTTTCTTGGATGCAACCCATTGAATTGCTACATACTGGAGGAATTTGTTTATCTGGACTGTAACTAACTAATGACTAAGAATAATGAGCTTATTCTAGGGCTGGAGCTCTCTGATAGAGCTCTTGCCTACCATATGCAAGTCCCTAGGTTTCATCTCTAGCACTATAAAAAAAGAAAAGATTCCGTTTAGAAATGGGGAAAGTGAGTCATGGAATATTGCCTAAATTATCAAGTAGATGTTTTGTTCCTCCTCCAGTCTCCATGATGGTCACATTATGTGGCTGTTGGGAAAAAGATTGCAACGATGCAAGTGAAAATGAGAGGGTAGCCAGTTAAGGCCATTTTCCTTATGTTTAGGGAGAGCTTTGCTTTCACTTCCAATGCCGGCCTTACAACTATTTGTGTTACAAAATTTAAAGATAGGTTAATTTCTTATTTTGCAAAGATAAAGAAATAAAACAGGCTTTCAGTACTTTCTTTGAAATTATTATTTGGGAGAGAACATCTATTTAGGAAATATCAGTATTAGGATTCCTTTGTATCTTGTTTGGAATACTTGGTAACTAATAGAAGGCAGCTAAACCAGTATATATTTGGTTCACAATAAAACCCTTATGTATATATTAAAAATTTTTACATACCAGTGGCTGATAATTTTTCCTTTCTCTCTCTTCTCTTTATCTCTAATTCTTTATAATTTATTAGTAAACCTGTGTGCTGTGAATTCCATCCTTCCCTTACCCTCACAGGCCAGGAAGAGAGAACAAGCCTCAGTCTAGAGTGGCACCCTCCATAGGCTAAGAAACGAAAGAGTTTAGGTGTCTGTCCTAGGTGCTAGGTAACCATTCAGTTGCTAAGATATATTGTCATTTGTTTCACAGTGCCTCCGTGCCCTCCCAATACAATGAAAGTGAGATTCTTCTGGAAAAGTAGTACTGAAAATAACTTAGCCTGCTCTGTGACTCTGTTTGTGGAAAACAAATAATTAAAAAGAACACTAATTTTATACATTTAAAACAAGTAGCTATCACAAAAATTCTTCTTTAAAGAAGAAACTTCTCAAGTGGAGAAAATATATGTTATTTATTTTTCTTTCTTAGAATACATGTCTGCAAAACAACGACTGTTAATTCCTATCATTTTGTTTTGAAACTTTGTTTCTTTTTTAATGTTCTTGCTTTGTTTTGTTTGTGTCTGTGATGTTGGTGTTGTGCTATTGTTCTTCTTTTTTCTCTTTAAAATAAAAATATAAAAAAACACCAGAAATAATCACATGAATATTTTTCAGGCTAGCTCTCCTCTTGAATATTGAAACTGTTGAATATTATGGGCCCAACTGTATTGAACAGCAGTTCTTCACTTCCTGCTTGTCCATGGGCCCTGACTCCTACCTCAGATTACATCACTGAGGTGATCTGAGGTATAGAAGTGAAAAGGTGGCCTTGGTTTTATGAAGGGATGTAGGGTTAGGCAGAAAGCTCTGTAGATTCTGAATGCTTGGTCATAATTTTAGCTTTACTTCTTAATTTTGTGACCTTTAACCTGTCAGAGCTTCATCTGCTCACCAGTAATATGAGAAAACAACAGCTACACCAACAGTCTATGATTCCTGTGTTAGTTTGGGAAGATAATATTTGGACCCTTTTGCCACAGGAGGAACTTGAAAAGAACATATGAAATTTGCTAGAATATCAGGTATTGTGATGAGTTCTTACTAAGGGCTATCAGGGAATTTTCAAAGTCATAATTGTGTATTTCCCACATTGTTCTGTGGAATCTGATCACAGTTATAGTTGTTAATAGGTTTTAAATAAAAATAGTTTTACACTCAAATCAGCTTGATGAGACACCATGGAGAGTCATAAAATTCACATTATCATAGTAAAGTCATTAAAAGTCCAAGCACTCAAAATTTTTATGTATTTAGTAAACGTAATTTGTCATAGAATACAAGGTATGATCAAAATAGATGTGAATGTTTAAATTTAAAAACATTATTACACATTGTCATTAGTTTCTCTCAAACTATTTTTCCTTGCTTCAAGCACACTTATTCTATCCTTCGAGCCACTTTCTGAAGCAGGTCTGGAAATCCTCTTTTGTAAGCGTCTTTAGTTGTGCTGTTGGGACTGCCTCAGAGCCCTGAATCAGTTCAGAACACTCACCTTTGATGGTTGTTTTGACTTTGGGGAGGAACCAGAAGTCACGTGGTGCCAGATCCAGGGAAGAAGGTAGACATGAGAGGGACACTATGGTGTTTTCATTTGACAGACATTGCCATAGATATTTTGAATCAATTCAGGATATCAAGGTAGCCATAAAAGAGGATTCCTAGAACCGCTTCAGAAAGTGGCAAGAAGGATGGATTCAGAGTGCTCAAATTTAGGGGTATATTTTGGGGGAGATTAATGGTAGTGTATCTTTTATAGTGATAGTTTTATTTAAACATTCACCACATTCTTCAATGAAAACTTATATATTCTCATAGAATGTTTACCACATCCTTCCAGGACGTATTATGGAGGATGCTGTCATAGAATTTGGGAAGTAAAAGATGTCTTGAATATTATCTAATTAGAAATCTGCTTTGTTTTTATTTTATAGGTAAGGTTGTTAGGGGGTCAAAAATAGGAATTCATCAAAAGTCACAGAACTTATTAATGGTAGACTCATGAACGTAGCACAGATTGAGGCTCATTTCGTTGTACTATCTGCTACAGATCTAGTTTAACTCTCTCCTTTTTCACCATTAATCATACATTAAGAGTCTTTTGGAACAGCAGATCATATTCTTTCCCTGCATGTAAATCCTTTCCTCTTTCATAGTGAGATACTCAACATTTGAGCCCAATGATCCAGTTTATTTGTAAATTAAAACTCACGTGCAGAGTCAACTACATGCCTATTTTGAGACAAGACCTAGTTCTAACTATGAGATCATTAAGTTGGGTATAACTGATTTCTAATCTACCCTGGGCAAATATTTATATAGTTTTTATTGTACAATGCATAATAAGAGATCCAAAACTGAGGAGGGTCTGTTTCTTAAAGAGTAATAACTAAAATGACATATTCAGAAACTTTGGTTACTTTCACAAGGTCTATAGTGATCTGTAATAAGCTTTAGTTTAGAAATGCACATTTCTTACCTATACATAGACACAGATTAATATTTATAGCAATGTCAGAATACATACTCTAAAGCAAAATACATGAAAACAACATATTATGTAGTTTGAATGTCTTCAAAGGATGATTACATTCTGCTTCTTCCTTCTGATTTTTTCTGTGATTTATTTTATTCTCTCAAATAATTTTAAAACTTCTCAAGATCAGAGGCATTATCCATATACACCTTCACATAAAGAAGTTTAGTATATATTTGTTTATGTACTATAGATGCAGAGCTAAATTGTATTTGATTGAAGGGCACTCATGGTGGTGAATTCCTATAATCCCAGGTATGGTGGAGACTGAGGCAGCCAGCTTGCTTCAGTTCAGGACTTTGTGGCTAACCTGGCCAAGGTAGCAAGACCCCCTTTTAAAAAGAAATTGCTTTTTAGTGCTGGGATGTAGTTCAGTGGTCACATATTTGCCTAGCATGCACAAGGTCCCGAGTAAAATTTGTAGCTCTGTCAAAATATATATTTGACTTTGTAAAAGAGAAAAGGAAGGCTCAGGGGTGAAACTCAATACCATTAAGGAGAACATGGATTAATTAAACCCACCATGGCCACCTTTGCTTCAAAACATGTTTCACAACTCATTTGCATGACAACGTTCACCACATTAGTTCTCTGGAGTGACAGTGTAAAGCCTGGATCAGAAAAAAAGCTTCACCGTTAACCCAAGGATTTGTTTTGCTAATTAGACTATTCTCTTTTTTATTTTTGGCCGCAAAGATAAAGTTTAGGGTAATATTCCTTTCCAAAGTAACAAGTAACAAGTTGCTGCCTAGATATTACAAATGTATTTACCTTTGATAAATAGTTCAGTTCCTTCTCCTAATGGCATAGATGGTTATGTGAATTATTCTAAAATCTGACAGTGTTTGTCTGCTGATGTAATGTGTTTCTAGCATCCAGATCCATGCATAGGTGCAGAATAACAAATCTCCAGCAAAATGTACCCACAGAGATTTTGCTAGACATCTAAGCAAATGCCTGCATGGGGGAAAGGTCTCATTATTCCCTGCTTCAATTGCTTCCATTGCCCACCCTCTACCACTTAAAGTTCACTACACTCAGCTTATCAATAGACCTATCAAAAAGAATACATCACCAATACTCAGTGGACACTATTATTTAAAATGTTTGCTCTGTTACCTTAAAGTTGACATGTAATGCACTTAACATAATTAAGCAGTTGTAATTTTAAAATTATTTGGAAACTAAAAGTATCTTGTAATTTGATTTTAGGAAACATTCATTTATATGGATAAAGAAGGCAATTTACAAAAGCTGGAGAAATCAACTGATAGAAGGAGGAGAACAAATAAAAAAGAGATTTGTGTCCCCCAAAAACAGCAGAACATAAATAAGGTTGTCCTAAAAGAAGAATTAGAGGAGTGACCATGGGGTGTGTTGGTGTTCCACATGGCTGTGGTTCTGTCATTATATCATTTACCTCTTGAACTATTGCTCTAAATTCACCTCTGCTGACTTCAAAAGTCAGAGTTATTGGCATAATGTGTACTTTTAAATAAACTATTTTCTCTTTCTCCTACATACTCTTTAAGCTCAAATTTGGTCTTCATTCTAGTTTGTACTTTAGCACATTGAATCAATAACTTGGTCATTGGAATACACTTAACAGATTTTTGCCTAATTCTGAAATCTTCGCTCTTGGACTCAAAACTAAGTGAACATCTGACAAAGCATTGTTATTGAATGTCACTATACCTGTATCAAGGAATGAAACATCTTGTTTAGTACCTGGGCTCATTGAAACAACCTGTATTCCTGCCATAGTTATTCTGCTCCCTGAAATACCATCATTTTGTGTTTTCTGCATTGTTCTCGGACATGTTAAAATTTCTTAGACATCTGTCTATTTTAAATAGTCAAAGAAATTGTTCTCTGGAATACAAAAATAATACTATACCCAATATACCTCAGGTGATTGTGAATTGCCAAGCTTATGAGTTTTCAAGAAGTGCCCTTATGAGATAAGTTTAATTAAGCAAGGCATTCTATTAATCATTTCTAATTACTCATGCAAATCACAGATGCTCCGGCCTGTGGTTTAATAGCTTGATTTGATCCCAAATGCTGCTGATGTCTGTGGCCCAATGGGTATTTCAATGAACACGTCTTCACTGATCATATTACTCTATTTAGATATAGTAATTGTTAGAAAACCATAGCTTTGTAAGGTTTTGCAGTGTTTTAATTGCTGACATAAGCAAAATTGAAAAGAAGGCAATGGAGGTTCTGTTGCAACATTTAGTAGTACTGTACAAGGAACATATGTATGCCCGGCTGGGTGCTGTCCAGGGTGCTGACCATAGACATTCTAATACACAATCTCTTCCTCTTTAACTTCACATCTCATACTGACACAAAGATGTTGTCCTGAGCTCAGCTTCTTTCTATACAGAAGTAAATAAAGACATAGGAGAATACTAACCTTGTTCAATCTGATGGCAGATTCTTCTCTGTACCAGTTGTTCATATTTCAGGTATGGATTTAAAAAATGTAGCTTTATCACCCAACCTTGCTCCAAACCAACCCCTCCAAAGTGAACAACTATCTGGTGGACAGAGCCAAACTGACCCTTCAGTGGGAATGTCCAGGCACATGCAGCCAGCTAGCAGTGCCAAATTTTAGTGTAGGAATGATATCAAGGTGGTGGGTCTAGAGATCTCATGGACAGAGAAATGTTGGTCTTGTGGTAATAGGAACTGGGCAGCTGAGAGAGTGGAGGTGAGAGGAAGGAGGGCTTGTGTCACAGATGAGGCACAAAGGATAAGATAAGCAGGATAAGAACCAGAACAATGCACCAGAAGTAAAAAAGCATCCATAATGTGAAAACTGTAGACGTGTATGAGAAAAATTATAACTTAGGACCCACACATTTTGAGCAATAATAATAACTGTATGAGTGGGAGTTACTGTTTGTTTACTCAAAAAGCCATGTTTGATGAACATATGTCTTTAAGAATTACCATGTAGGGCTGGAAATGTAACTCAGAGGTACAGAGCCTGCCTGGCATGTACAAGGTCCTGAATTTGATTCCCAGTACAAAAAAAAAGCTAATAAAAAAGAATATTACAGTGTAATAATTTTATAGTCCCCTGGGGCTTATGTACCAGAATTTAAAACATTTTTAACTCATTCATTCAATAATATATTTAACTCCATTTTGACTCTTATTTGGATGAAATACTGAAACCCAAAGTACATCAAGGAAAACCAAAAAGAAATACCCTTCTCCATCTCTGCCACACCCCCAAGCCTGAGATGGTAGTCATAACCTCAAGCTTCGTTTCCCCTTCCTTTTCTCCTCTTAGAATTTTTCTACCTCATACTCTGAGTATTAGTGCTCCCCTGGACATTCCTACCCACTGTCAAACTCTGCCTTCACAAAATGTCTTGCTAAATCAATTTGTGCTAAGGTGTAAAGGACAGATGAAGTTGAATTTGCATTTGAATAGAGATTCTCTTGTTTTACTAAAGGGATTAGGCTCTTACCTGAAATTCAGGGCATCAGCAAATAAATGATAGAAGAGCCAATTGAAAGGAATTGAGACTTCCTAGTATCCGTGAAATCATACAAAATGTGCATTCACTTACCCACCCACCAGAGATACAGTGTAATCTAGCAGTTAAAGACCTGTGTTCTGGAGCCAAATTGCCTGAGCTTAAATTAGGCTCAGGCAGTTTTTTACCTGTTTTATCTTGGATATGTTTTACTTAACTTCCCTGTGCCTCCATTTACTGCGTCTGAGGGACATGGAGAAGAGGGGGTGAAGACAACCGAGTCTCCGTTGCACAGTTGTAGGTTTTAAAAGCCCAGGATGAGTACATGCAGAGCATTTAGAATCTGCCGTACATGGTTAATGCTCTATGTGTGTTCAATAAACTAAAAACTCATAAGACTGTGCTTGAAGTTCTGTGGTCTCTCTGTTAAGAGCAAGGCATATAGCCTTAAAAATGGGTTAGTTATTGCTTGTTAGTTAGTTATTCCTTGGGCTATGTAGTAGAATCATTACTTACGTTAGGCAGCAATTCAGAATGGTGTTCTTTATTTGAGAACACCTGAATGGGAAGGAAAATGATGGGAGGCACCATTAAATATGAACTAGAGCATTTCCTTAAAACATGGTTCTCAGGGCCAGGGATATAGCCAAGGTCCTGCCTGGCAAGCTCAATGTCCTCAGTTCGATTCCAGATGCAAAACCTAACAAACCATAGTTCTTTGTGACTGTAAATATGTACCGTTAAATAATTCAGTGGGTATCAATTTTGCATTCTTGAAACTTGTGAAGTTTACTTGCCTGCCTCTTCATTTTCTCATAGCTCCCTTATTTATTTATTTATGCATTCCACAAATATTATTTGGACCAGAAGAGGTGATAAAGAGAGGACATTTGATTTTTAGTTGCCTTGTGAGTTACTGCATGACGATGTCCTGCTATGGCTGAATTCTGGGATCTGACCTTAAGAGAGGATCAGTGGTCAAGATAGAAAAATGATCCCTCAGTGTGTAAGTGGGATTCTAAGCTAAGCTACTCCCAATAGAAAAGGTATAAATCAAAGGAAAGGTGAAAGAAAGATCCTGGAAGCATGCTCATCACCAGCTTTAAAGCGGAGAGTAGAAGAGAGGTCACCTAAAGGAGACTAACTGTTAGGATAAGCCCAGCATGTTGGCACATGCCTATAATTTTCAGCACTACAGGAGTGAGGCAGAAGGGTCTAAAGTCTGAACTCAGCCTGGGCAGCTTAGCAACCTGATGAGACATTGTCTCAAGTACAAATAAAAAGAGCTGGGAAAATAGCTCATTATGAAGGCCCTATGTTCAATCTCCGGTACCAAGAAAAAAAAAAAAAGACAAGGACTTAGTGTGTTTGCTTCATGGAGAGCAAAGTAGAATTGCATTCTAAAAGCATTGTAAAAGAAATTTAAGTGCTGAAAGCTATTTCTGGTAAGACAAGGACTAAACTGTCCAGGGAATTTGCAGTGAGGTCATCTTAGTGATCTTTGCCAAAGTGGTTTCAGAGAAGAGGTACGAACGAAAGCCGGATATCAGTAAATAAAAGAGAAGTTAGAGGAGAGGCTTCTGTTGATAAAAACAGGAAAAGCAGGTAGTTTGACAGCCTCCATATGGCTGCTAAGGCTTAATAACTACACCCTTGTAGTTCACATTCTCAGAACCTGATCTTTTCTCCTTCCAAAGGCAGAAATGCCAGGAATCCCAGCCCCATTTCTGATGCTCCCAAATCTTAGTTCCCCCAATCACCTTTCTCTGAGAGCCTTACAGATTAACAAGTACTGTAAAATTGACAATTATCTAGTGGACAGAAGCCAAAGTGATCCTTGATTACAAATGTCCAGGCACATCCAGCCAGCCAGCAGTACCAGATTTAAGTTTACGAATGACATCAAGGTAGTGAGTATGGAGATCTCATCCACAGAGAAATACTGGTTTTTTGAAAAGAGAAAATGAGCAACTGAGAGAGTGAAGATAAAAAGGAAGAAGGGCCTGTGTGAGAGATGAGACAGAAAGGATAAGAGACGTAGGACAAGAGCTTGAACACAGCTCCAGAAGCCACGGGAGGAGCAGGATCCAGGCATGCAGGGATAAAGAAGACACTGAAAACCGTGGTCGGGGCAGGGAAAGCATATGTAAAACACGTACACATGTGGACATATGTTTGTTATTGTGAACATACACATGTCTTACTGAGATATGAGTCATATATCATGCAGTTCACTCCATTCAGAGTGTAAAAGTCAATGGAATTTTAGTATATTTTCTTGAGCAACTATCCATCTATTTGCTTATTTGATGAAGTGATTCTGTCAGCCTTGAGGAAGGCAGTGTTGGGGGATAAGTGGGAGGAGGGTGGTCATCCAGTAATGATGAATCACTAAGCAATGGGGTCAAGACCCAGTCTTTTTCTGAGATTAGAAAAGAATGAGGCAGACAGAGTGGTCAAGGGATAACTGGGTAAAAACAGATGTGCTCTTAGCTTTGTTAGTTTGGTTTGCAAAAAGCCAAGTCTGTGCTAGGTGCCTCACAGAGATTTTAGAACAAACAAATGGATTTCCAAGCTGAAATCCCTGGAAAAATTTTAAAGCTCAGTGTTGTTTCTGTAAACTGATACCTAAATTATCACTAATCAGATATCTACTCACTAACAGTTGAACAGTGTATTACATGCTGCTTTATATGCTACCTTATATGCTTTAATATTTTGCCTTTCAATCAAAATTTCTGAGATTAATTTCCAAGGTCATACCATTAATAAGTACTATTTGACTCAGATCCGCTACCCATTTCTCCAGGAAGATAAGAAATGAGCGTGAGGTCAGCAACGATGCCTTTTCACATGATTGCTTTGAGGACTAAATGGCCTTGAAGGACAGCTCCTACCATCAAATCTTCTCTAATCTTTGGAGCATTACACCTCCCACCTGTTCTCTCAGTGTCTCTCTCTTTGTAAATGTTTGGTCTTTCCACTAACTGCGGTTCACTGTCCACCACATTCAAGTTCCTATTTTGTATTTCTCAGGTTCTGCTCCTTTGCTTCCCTCTTGAGTACTCAGGTTCTTTTCTAAGGTAGGAATGAAAAAAAAACCTAAGGTAGGAATGAACATTCTGACCTTGTATTTTGCCCCAAGTTTCTCGAGAACTGTCCTAGAGTTTTATACACCTGACCAATGTCTGCACTATTTATTCTAAACATTTTTGAACAAACCAAACACAGGTTAGGGGAAGGCAGGAGAGAAACTTAAATTTAACAAAAGGCTCAGCAAACACTTTCTCCGTGTTAATTTGAATTATTTAGGTGGTTTCCTGGGGATATGGCACTTTGTCAACATGTTTAAAAATACATATTTGAAGATATGGTAGAGTATTGGAACTAATATATTCTCCACACCAAGTAGTTTTGCAGCGCTTAGTTGAACATTTCCATAGATAATACTGCCATCTTTCTCTTCTTTCATCTGAGAACCAGGGGGAAATAATGTTTTAAAAGCATTCATTGTTAGATTTAATCTTACTCCAGACACATCTTGGTTGTTTCTGTGGAATTGTGACATTGCATATTACAAAACTGATCACTTTATAAATAATCCTCATTTACATTTTACAGTTCTATGAATTTGATTATTGGTGCAGGGAGTTTATTTCTTTAAAAGCAACAGTTTCTTGAGTCTGTACACAAAGAACTGAGATTTTTGTAAACACTCCTTTTTTTAAAAAAGAGAGAAAAAGTATTTTATAGCTTCTGAGCTGTGAAATATGGGGCCCTCATTAGCTGCACTGAGATTTCCCTGTTACCACTCCAGCTGTTGACTGTTTAGGGCAGGAGCTGGTGCTGGGAGTATGCAGAGAAAAATGCTCATTTAGTCAGAGCTTTCCAGGTGAAGCTTTCTTTGAGGTTGATTTGAACATTTGCCTATAATGAGAGAAAGCTATGCATTATTCAAATCATGAAAAAACTACAAGAATCTTTCCAAATTGTTCAGTATTTTGTCAAATAAAATAAGTGCTAGTATTTAGAGGAAAATTCCATTACACTAATTAACTTAAAAAAGCCATTAGCTAACAAGTTTTTTTTTTTCCTTCAATCGTACATACTAGGAAATCTCATATCTCATTGTTTACAGATAACATTTTTTGGTACATTTGTGACTATTTCACCTATGACCAAACAAATCTGTGGCCTGCAATCATAGTTATTAAATAATCTAGTTTTTAAAAATTCAAATGCATCTTAAATGATAATAAAAAAGGTTATCTATATTCCATTGACCTCTGGGGACATGTTTGGAAGGCTGTTATTTTGCTAATATGAAATGATCTATTATGATCACCAAAGCTTTTACTCTAATAAAGGAAAGCCTGGGTTCAAACCCGAGGAGGAACTCTGAATAGAGAAGCCCCCTTAGCAAGAGACCCCACTGCTTTGGTCTAGTTTGTCCCAGGTGGTGCAGGCTCAGTGACCCCAGGATTGAGTCCTGTGTATTTGTCACCTGGGTCATTAAATCATAGCTTTACACGGAGGGGGCAAATCCAAGGAACATGTGTGGCAGGTTAAATAATGAACCTGCTACTTTTTCTCCTTCTTCTTCTTCTTCTTCTCCTTCTTCGTTGTTTACTAGTTCTAAATAAATGTTGCCTTTTAATCAGTGAAAATAAGGATTATATAAAAATGCTTGCATGAGGCGGCTGTAGACCCTCAGGAATTCTTGTGAAGAAGATAAAGCACTAGTTCAAGAATGGTTCAGGGAGAAGATGATCTAGTTTGGATCTCTCCGCCCCCATCCTCTTCGCCTCCTGTACCTAAGCCCCTGGAAGCAGATTGCGCCATCAGCACCACACGCCTAAGCTTTCCACTTGCATAGCCAAGAAGCACAAGAGCCATGTTGCGAGATTTTCAATTTGATTGTCTCACATGAGGGTACCAGTGTTTTCAGACTGGAAACAGCATGTTACTACATTTTGGCAATAATGCATTAAATACAGATGGGTTTGTTTTTAGCCAGATATGTATCATACAGCCAACAGATGTTTAGATATTGCCAACGGTCTGTTTAGTACACAGAGAGCCTGTAAATGTTGTTTCTTTTTTTCTCAAGAAAAATTAGTGGATCTATGTTAAATCCCCACCAGGGTGTCCAGCCTGTTATAAAACAAGAGGTACAAATCAACAACACACTGAGGTTTGTAATGATTACTTTTTGCAAGAATTTAAGAAATTTTGAAATTTTAATATGCAATTTATTATGAGAAAGATTAGCCAATTTTAAGTGTCCTTTTACACCTTTCAGTAGGCAAAAATTCCTTAGAATCTCAGCACTAGTGATCAATGGTAATATTTGTTAGATTTTCACATTTTCTTTAAATATATGAAATTTTGAAGAGCATGCAGAAAGCTAGGAACACAGAATCTCCCTGATCCTACATTCCTTCAAATCAAGAGATGTCATGAACCTTAAGTGCAGTAGTTCTCATTTACTTAGATTTTAATTACTGTGAAGTGCACCAAGATGCCCAATGAAAAAGCCAGATATGTTATGGGGACAGTAAGATAGAACAAGGTTTAATCCATTAAAGTCTTGGTTTATTTAAAAGTGGATTGGCAGACATAGAACACAGTTTAACATAATTTTATATGTGCAAGATCTCCTCTCCCCCACAGCTTTTTGTAAACATTGTTTTAAGGCTTGAAGCTAAAAAAAAAAAAAAAAAAAAAAAAAAGATGTACACTCTGTATTTTAGAGATACTGCCACCAGGTGGTAGTAAGGAAACATGATCACGTTAAAGCTTCAGTCTTTTAATGAAACCCTATAATCATATATTTCTACACTTTAAAAAGTATAGATGTCTCTCTTTGAAACAGATATACCATAAAATACTTCAAGCAATCACCCAGAGGGCTACAGTAGACATCAGCATAAACTCAGAATGAAGAGCTAAGTCTTGTAATACATGCAGGAATGATTTTTATTTTGTAGATTCTAAAGATTAGAAAATTTAAGGAAAATTTGATGTACAAAATTATCTATGAGTGGTAACAATCCTTTGCGGTTAGAAGTCAAACTACCAATTACTCTGGGCTTACAGTTCTTGGATCATTTCTGAAATCTCTTAGGTATTTTGCTCAAAATGTTTGCCACTTCGGCTCCTATATGAAAATGAAAGTATAATTTTGATGAAAGCAATACTGAAAAAGCCTTTCAAAATGGAGCGGGAAATGGGGCTTCTGCTTGTTTCTGATGCTGACAACACACGAACTTTGATTACCTCCTGCCTTTGACCTTGGCTCCTGAATGACAGAACAGTTACATTGAGCTCAGACACTCAGGATGAACATTCAGAGATTATGAGATTTTTGTTTTAGGGAAATTTCCAGTCTGTTTATGCATTGTTATCTTCTGTCCCCACATCGCCCCCGTTTCTTCTCGGCATTTCATAGCAATAGCCCATATACCCCAACACGCATTTTCCTCCTGCTTCTGAACACTGATTCAGAGCTAAAACCATGCCTCATAAATTACAGTTCCTAAAATCCCAAATGAAGTTCTTTGCATCTTGTAGTTTCTGAATTTTAATTGGTCAATACCAACACCAGGTGACTCTCAGCACTCTTGGGATCTGTGGAAAGGAAAAGCCCAGAAACTTCACTTTTATTAATTTTATGATAAATCAACAAAAGATAAGATTTGGCGTTTTTAAACACTTGTCTGCAGCTATGACACAGTCCTATAACATGGAGACAGTTGATGTATACAATACTATATTGTCAGCTCCAAAATACTTTATTTTCTGGCTGGCCTGGCCCCAACCATAGCTGGAAAAGTTTGTGGTAACCTCATCATCTGATTAAACATCCTTGGTTACCGTTTCTTGGTTCCTGAGCTCTATGCATTGCAGTGTCCCTTGCATGGCACCTCCCTTACAATCTGCTTTCCTTTTGCTCTTTAGCCAGAAAGACTGCTTCTTTTTTTCCAAACCATTAACTTACCTACTTGCTGGACTACATCGTCCTTCTAAAAGGATGCAAATTGGTTATAACAGAGGGAGAGAAGGAGGGAGAAAAGGGCAGAAGCCACTGCCCAGAATTTTGGGAAAATCTAAGTGTGCATTGTCTAATTAGTGATATTTTCCTCCTGTTGTTAAGACGAAATATTTTGTGAATTAAATAAATAATTCATTACCTAATTTTAGCAAATATTCTCAATTCTGGCCCAGGTTATGTCTCTTACACACAGTAAAGGAGGCAACACCTCCTTGTGGAAGGAAAATGAGAAGTAGGTTTTAAGAAATGGGTTTTTGAAGTGGCTGATTTTATGAGACCCTCTCTCCCCTCCCCCCACCCTTCCTTATCTTATCTTCTCCCCACCCCAGCCCACTTCTCCTTCAAGTATTCTCTCAGAGATTGATATGCATAAGCCAAACATGTGAAGTCTGACCAGGAGTTTGTTCTACGTGTTGCACCATAAACAGTGAGAAGGAGGTAGAATTGGGCCAGAGCAGCTCATCTCTTCCTGAAGTCCTTCAACACAGAAGCTCAAGGGGGGCAAAAGCAGCTAAACAAAACCCCCCAAACTGTTTTCTATTTCCCACTACTCTTGGGTATTTGAATTTTTATAAAAAGCAGAAATTAATGAGGAAGGCTAATAATTTTCCCAATCTTTTTCTTTTTCATTATTTTTTTCCACATGAAGGCAAGGTTAGCAAAGGCAATTTGCATGTAAATCAACATTTACCTGACACGTGCACTTTTCACAGCTTGAGTAAACTGTGACATGGAAAAGATGAAAGGCACAGGATGTGTATAAAAAATTTTAAAAGGTAATTGGCAGACACTCACGTAAATATTTATTAAGCAGGGAAACGTCCTCTTCTGTGTGTGTGCTACCGCAGTGCCGGTTTCATCTTTGTCGTCTTCCCCACTTTCTCATTAGCTGGGACTTTTCTTTTATGCTGGGGTTCAGACCACATCCTGATGGCAAAGGAGGCAGCATGAAGGAGCTTTGGGGAAAAGGATTTCTTTGTGAGATATATATATATATATATATATATATATATATATATATATATATATATATATACTGCCTTTTGAAGCTGTAGAAAGACTATGGGACAGAGGTGAATGCCTGAGAAATCTGAAAGGAGAAACAAGCATGAATTAGAAGATGAGTGAATGTTGGCTTGGCTTTGACGCATCTCATTCTTAAACCTTTCAAATTATGCTCAAGTCATCTGTTTTGCTACTGCCATTTCTTCCACTCCTATAATCCTTGAACACTGTACAAAGACCGTGACATTGAGAGGGAAAGCGGGCATTTGTCCAGTGATGTTACTGGTCATTGGCCTCTTCAGTGCTTTTGAGGTGAAAGGGATGGCAAGGTCTAAGTTCATTCCTTGTCCTGTTGTAAAGGGTCCTGTCTGGTTGACCTCATGGATGGTGTCTGACCACAATCCCTCAGTGGCCCATCGAAATGCAAGTTCATAATTCTATAAGCCCTTGCAAAATAGCTTTGAAAAATACTATTTCATCTTGTAAGATATTAGGATAGTTCCTTAGTATCTTTTTACTTTTCCTGTGCTGGTCCCTTAATTGTCATTTATCATGATGTTCTTTATCATGATTAACCTATATCACCGTTTTTAAATGCTTTTCTTTTTAATGGCTTTTAATAGTACTTTTTAAAAAGATGTATTCTAAAATCTCTTCTGATCTCATTCATGGTGCCTTTGAACTACTAAAATTGGAAGGAAGTTCCTGTGGACCATCCTCTCATCTCAGCACATAAAAATGCCTGAACTCTGTCCAATCACAAGCCACATACACTGCAATTTGGGTTGAATGTTCCTACATGTGATAGCCTTCATTACCTTCAGTATTCAAGAGTGTAGCTATACAGTGAAGAGTAAATTTTAAAAGGTGCACTATTGCATCATTTCATTTGTTTTGAACATTTTTTAGGAATCCATGACATACATCTGAAGTGAATTGAATATATAGTGAATGGGACTATTTGAGTATCTCTGGAGATCATTGGAAGGAAATGAAACGTATAATACAAACAAGGTGTGCAGTAAAAGAACTGCTTTAATCTGATCAAGGTGCACTTTCCACTTGGCCTCTGTTTTTTGAAATGCCAACTGTGGAAACAATCCTGGCTTCCCTAATAAGATCCAGTTCAGTGTCCTCAACTTTTCCAAACAATGACTTCAGTTCTTCCAGGAACTTGTCAGCTACCACTCAAGTAATTAAATTCTGTTATTCATGCCAGAGTGAACCCTTTTAGGTCTATATAAATCTCAAAGGGCCTGTGTTGATCTCCTTTAGGAAAGCACCATCCACTGAGTCTCTGTGTTTTAATGAGGTATTTACAGGGGGCCCTTTCCCCTTTCCTAGGCTTAAAGTACACACTTAAAATAGAGTGAGCCCATTTCAATTGCTATCTGAATGTTTACCTTTAATATCTCTATAAGGATTAAAACAAACATTCTTGATTAAATGTTAACTTACTTTAGGCATTTACTATGGGAAGATCAGACATTCCCATTATGGTTTGTATGTGAACAGTACTTAATGTGAAAATTACTTTTTAAAAAAATTGACAAGGAGATGGAATAACTCATTTCAGCATTTCTGCAGGTCTCACCTTTTGGAAAGCTTATTACTGGGAATGTAAAATTATATGCTCAAAACTCTAAGCTGCCAAAAATACAGTGCTGCACTTTAGAATACTAAAAGATTTCACTTACTTTATAAAATATTACATAACTTATAGAATGTAAATTAAAGTCCTATTGAGAGTGGCATTGCAAAAGGATGCTATCAGGTAATTCTTAATAGATTTTCCACCATTGCTCTATATCTCCAGATGTTTGAACAATAATGTGACCAGTCATGAAATCTTTCCATTTTCAGCAAACTTTAATTTCTTTCTTTTATATTTCTTTTAAAGCAAGGGCCTGTATTCTGTTGGTTTTATTTAGCTTAGCTCCAAGTTCCTTAGCTCAGGTGATGTGAAAGAAGGCAAGTTAACAAGTCTTATTCCAAAAGCCTATCATGTTTGCCAAGTCTCGCGGCTGTGAGTCTCATTACAGTGCTCCCTTTTGTTAGTTTCCAGGCTTCCCACGGTCACCACCTATTTCCGACCACCATCATCAGTCATCTGGGTCACTGGAATTATATGCTAACTGGCTTCTCATGGCCTAGTTTTTTCTCTTTCTTTTTTTCGTCCACACTTTAGACTGAGTGATCTAAAGACTAATTTGACCATCTTGCTCTTCATGTGTGAAAGTCCTAAGAAGTAGTTGAAGTCCTCTTTACTCTAGCATCCAGACTCCTATTACTACAGTAGATTACAAAAAAATGCTCATTCATTTCTCTCCCATGCATGTCCCTTGGCCATGTAACTGCCCCTCTCCCAGTCAACAGATGGGGTTGTGTAATTTATAAAATATAAATTAACCTTCTACTGAAAGTGGCATTGTAAAAGGATACTGTCAAGTAAATCTTAATAGCTTTCCTACCACTGCATGGTATCACTAGACATTTGAACTGTAATAAGTGTCAGAGGCAGTGGGAGCTTTTCATTTTGAACAAATGGTAATTTGTTTGAATGTGTATTTATTTTAAACCCATGGCTTGTAGCATATCAGTTATGATGCTTGCAGTATGACTGACAAAAAACATTAAGTTTTGACCAACACAAGGTGATGAAATTGATACTGTGGGAGTTCTGAGCCCGACCTGGCATGAATGCATGTACCCACATCAGATTCATATGTCAAAAGTGTAATCTCTAAAGGAATAACATTAAAAGGTGAGAATGCTGGTAGTTGATTAAGTCTGGATGAACGGGAGTCATGTACTTATAATGGGGGTTTCTTACCTTTTCTACTATGTGAAGACACACAGAAAGCATCATCTGAGAAGCTGAGCAACAAAGCTTTATTGTTTATAAATAATTCAGTTTAAAATACATTGATATAGCAGCCTAAATGGGTAAAGATGGGGGACTAAATGACATAGTCTGTGTAAAAGTCTTGGAATGCTACCTGGTATACAGTAACCATAAACAATGTTTAAATGTTGGCAATTACTTACAATTGTTAAAAAATAATGTATAAATAAGTTGTAGGACTAGTTGGACCATTTTAAAACTAGGCGTGGCATGACATTGGCTGACCAGTAAAATTTATGCAAATAGGCAGGAAAGGGAGAATGGGTAAAGTGACCCCTGGATTTCCTGTCCTGAGTACCCCGACAGCTGCTCTAGGCAATAGGATCAATGAAGTACATCTGAACCATGGATGAAAATGTAGCTGCTCAAACTCAGCTCGCCTTAGAGAATTATCACCTTTGGGAAACAAGTTATAATAGGGGAATAATTATCATACATACAGGCTTTTGCACTGTCTAGTAATGTGCTACATTTTCAGATGAACTGATCAAAATCTCTTTTCTCAAAATCAAATTCAATTAGAAGTCAACTTTGTTAATCATATAGAACACCAATGATCCATAACCCAAAGAAAAACACGCACAGGCATATAATAATCAAGATTCCAGATATCCAGCAAAGAAACACAATATTAAAAGCTGCCAGAGAAAGGAAACAGATCACCTATAAAGGAAAGCCCATAAAAATCACAGCAGATTTCTCAACTGAAACCATGAAAGCAAGAAGAGCTTGGAG